>JAOEHH010000027.1:35360510-35370962 GCA_025447875.1 Notarius cookei | reverse complement strand
GTTAATCAGGGCACCGTGTGTGTGTGTGTGTGTGTGTGTGTGTGTGTACAACTCCTAACATCTGAGAGCTAGACAGTGGACACTGGTGCCTCTGACCAAATTTGCTATAGGTGCATGAACTAAAGTGGTTTGAAGAAAAGCATGTTGAACACTGCATCAACATTTAATGGCTGTTCTCTTACAGTTGACAAAAACAAGGCAAAGGGGAACTCACGGAGCCAGCAGCAGGGCCACACCAATGGCCATCCAGACCTGGTGCCACCAGAGACCAAGCCACAAGGACTGGAGTACTACAAGGCTCTGTGTGAGAAGAAGAACCAAACCATCCAGCAGCTGAGGAACAGTTTTATTGCTAGCAACCGCAGATTTGGGGCCATCGCTGTTGTTGTACAAACCCTTTCCCGACAGGTACTTTTTTTTTTTTTTTTTTTTTCCCCTCTTTCGTGCTGTTTGTTAAGTCTTTAATACTGATGGATTCTTAAATCACCTCATCTTGATAAACATTTTATTGAGATGGCAGTTGCGTTAAAAATGTAATGGTTTGTTTACATGACTATGCCAGTGTTTGGTTAGAAATGTATAGCTGGGTTGTTGTGTTTGTTTGTTTTTGGTGATGCCCTCACATGGCTCTGTAAATTAGTTTACATACCAAGGTTTCCAGGAAGATAAGTTCGACTGTGCGAGTCTGCGGTGTGTGCGCTCTTCCATACAGACTATAGGCTCTGGATTTGTGTTTGGATGCGAAGAAAATTGCTTTTAACCCTCAAACTGGCCTTTATAATTCACCAATAAAAGCACAAATGTATGCCCATTCGAAGAAGCTGTCTGACCTGTTGAGAGTGAAGTTCCTTAACTACTGAAGGTAGACCGTTGAAATCTGCTAGATGAGTGGGTAGATTTTGGGGTTATTTCATGAAGGTTACGAATGCTACCTATTAGTAAGAATTCGTATAGTCCGTGCTTCCTGTTAGTGATCTAGTTACGGCTTATTGTCAAAATTGGTTTAGGATGTATACTAATACTTAAATTTGTTGCAGCCGCATCCATTTATTGATCTTTTTTGCAAGTCAGCAGTGAGGTAATAGAGCACAGAAACTATCGGATGGTTTCCACTGAGGTTTAACGTTTTTGTTAATTTGATCTCAAGATAAAATTCCACATTTTACGTGTCCGTCTTATTAGCTCATAAGGCCGATGAGCTCTTGCCATGATGTCCGTCGTCCACAATTTGGTTAAATCGGATCTCCTCTATTGATTCTCCACGGATTTCCATTCCAATTGTTTTGTTTGAAAGAAGTCCTCACGCTGCACAAAACTTGGTCATTGTTTTGTCAGGTTTTTTGCTAACGAGTTAGTAATTAGGCTGCAGGCCTCTCATTTTTCATCCGATTCCAGTTCTGATTGATGTTTTTGGTAGATCTTCCCTTGAGGAACAAAATTTGGTCACTACTTTTATTGATTTTCCCTATTGTAAACAACTTGTGTACAACTGTTTTTCATATCTCCTCCCTCAGTTTTCAATGGATCTCAGTTCTGATTTGTTTGAAAGAACTCGTCCTTCTGTACAAAACTTGGTCATTTTATTTGTCTTTTTTTTTTTTTTTCTCCCCCTAACAAATCGCTAATTAGGTCAACTTAACGGGTTTTCAGACCTTTCACTAGAATTGTATCCCCTCTCTCATTTCGATTTCAGTTCTGATTGATGTTTTGGGTCAATCTTCCATCGTGGAGCAAAACTTGGTCAGTCATTTGATTCTCTTGTAAGCAATTTGTTTAACTTTTTCAGCTAAATCATGTCTCCTGTCTCATTTGTCAATGGATTTCAGTTCTGATTTGCTTTATTTGAAAGAACTAGACCTTCTGCACAAAGCTTTGTCATTATATTGTCAAATTTTTGCTAACAAACTGCTAATGAGGTCAACTTCATGGGTTTTTGGACTTTTCACTCGAATTGTATCTCCTCTTGCATTTCTCATCCAATTTCAGTTCTGATCGTTTTGGGTCGATCTTCCATCGTGGAACAAAACTTGGTTATTTATTTTCATTGATTTTTCTTGTTTACAACTTTCAGTTAAATCATGTCTCCTGTCTCATTTGACAGTGGATTTCAGTTCTGATTGTTTTATTTGAAAGAACTAAACCTTCTGCACAAAGCTTTGTCAAATTTTTGCTAACAAATTAGTAATTTGGTCAACTTAACAAATTTTCTTCTGACTAGAATTGTATCCCCTCTCTCATTTTTCACCCGATTTTCAGTTCTGATCGATGTTTTGGGTAGATCTTTAATCGGGGAACAAAATTTAGTCCTTTTTGTTGACTTTCCTGTTGTAAACAGTTTGTTGTGGAGGTTGGTCCTCTCTCACATTGTCACATTTCAGCTCTGATGTTTTGGTAGTCACGGTGGTTTTGATGGCAGGCCAGATGGGTTACTACATCCTTGACGATCATCTGGTTTTGTATTTCTGAAATGGTATATTTTCACTGACAGTATGCACCTTCTGTCTGTTCATATGCCATAGTATAAACGTGAGAGGAGAACAATTGTAAGTATATTTTGTTTGGGAGTGAAATGCCCTGTAGTAGAATATTAAACATTTATTACCCTAACAATAGTGCCTTAGACCTTGTCATGTCTGTAGGAGAATGAACAGCTGTTGACTTGATAGACAAAGTTAGGCATTCAACAAGGTGGACTGAGCTGGTTCATATCTTTATAAGCATTGTCACCACTTGGCACAAGGTCATAATTTCACTGTAAGAGCAGGCACGTTTTTGTTGAATCATCCATTTGCTGTATTAAGTTGTTCAGCAAGGACATTTGTAGGCATGAATCGAAATGGCTGCTACGATTTGAAAATTGATGCAGTATATCGGTCCGTTGGTGTTTGATTTTCTCCTCCTCCTTTTGAGAATTGAATGCATTGGAGTCTGTTATCTTGTGACGGTGAACATTCAGCGTATACGGTGTATGTTATAGATCAATAATGATGACCTTTTTCGTTGTGGTGCAAATATTGGGTCCACATTTATTCTGATTTTGCTGGTAACCTTGTGCCTTTTGTTTTTGGTGAGTACCATGTTAACGTATTAAAGAATGACATGCAGTGAAAAAAATAATATTCAGGACTGTACAATGCCTACTGCTTTGTTTCCATTAGGAAAGACTGTACTCTCCCTTTCTGTTCAGTGAAAAGGTCATTTCATATTCCTCTCCTATATGCTGCAATTTAATAAGTGTCGATCAATCAGCTTTCTGTCCGAATCGTTTCTTCGCTTTGCCTGTGGTGGCTCTCTTAAAGTGCAGTGACACATCCTGCTCATGTGCACACTGCAGCCTTTTCCTGGCTGCTCCTCTATTAGTGACATTATGGTATATGCACTTCACTGAGAAGCAAGTGGTTGGAGGAGGGTAGAACCAATGGAATGGCTCCTTCCAGTCATCCCCGTTGTGTGAGCGAGCGAGAGAGAGAGAGAGAGAGAGCAGTCGTGCGTGGAAGTGCTGGTGATTCCTTCACCTGAGCTGCTGTCTTCCACTGATTCTGGACTGTTGGACCATGGGCTGCTCTGGCAGCAAAGTGTGCCTTAACGCTCCCTGTGCTACACCCCGGGTAAAGACATTCAGCTTCTCCTCTGGGGACCGGATGAGGATGACAAACAGGATCTCTGTGGATGCCTACATGCATTCGTCTCTTGTTAATGATTAAGCATGTGCTGTGATGGTAGAGAGTTGGATATTACTCATCTAACATCTGCTGTTCGCAGTGTTATTTTATGTAGCTTGGTGCAGTCTTTCAGGGCTGCTATAATTAGGGGGTTATCAGTTCACATCTGCCTGATGTATGTCCTACGTGGATTTTATTGAGCTGCAGAGAAAAGCGCAGGTTGGGAAGCTAGCAGCTGGCTTTTGGAGCTCCTCTGCGTCTTTTTTGGGAGGCTGACAGGAGCACTGCAGCTGAGGGGCTGGCTGAAATCCACTTTATGAAAGACAGCAAGAGAACGGGTGGAGGAGGGAGACTAGAAGGCTAATTACACCACTCTGCATCATTCTTAAATCAGTTTCATGAGGAAGCCAATTAGTTTTGAGATGCTTCTGGTTTTCCTTTTTTAAATTGTGTATTATGTGCTGTGTAGAATGCAGCATAATGCAAAAGTGTATCTGTATGATGGTGGATGCTAGTCATGTGCAGTATTTATAAGTCTTGCATTCACAATCAAATTTCTATGCATTTGGGGAAAAACTTTATTACAGGAGTATCGTCACATGACCCGTTTCTGTGACCAGCACATTTTCTGAGGAACAGTGTCTTTTGTTGAAGGGGGAATAGTTGGCCCTATAATCAGTTGCCTATAATATAACGTCATGCTTCAACCAGAGTATAGTTATATTTTAACCCTATTTACATCATTGAGTCACAAGCTGACCGGTTTTATTTTATTGCTTCAGTATGTAAACAGAGGAAAAGTCCTGTGTACTGTGAGTTTCTGATGCGAGTGTCTCCTGTCTGCGTGCAGCATGAAGAATCGGTGAAGCGGCATCAGGAGCGTTCTGTGGAACTGCTCAACCTGCGTGAGGAACTCGGTGAGTAGAGAATACTGATGCTAATCAACTGCGTCTTTGAGGGTGTTGTCTTTTTAAAAGTGTTCCGGTTTCAGTCCATAAAAAGAAAAACAAACAAACAAGTCTGGAAAAGCACCAGCTTTGACAACTGACTTTTTAATAAACTAATTGCATTATAACAAGAACAGGGCTGGGTGGGTGTGCGGTGTCTTAGACTGGCTTTTTAAACTGTTCTATAATTAAACAGAAGAAGACAATTTAATTTAATTTGCCTACAACTAGGCATGAAGCCAGCGTGCCGTTAGTAATGTTGGGGCAGGGAGGAGCTAGAGCCGTTTGCTTTGCTGCCATGTAATATGACGGTGCAAAAGTCACTAGAACATGGTTTTTGTTTATAGATGTGCCTTTTCCCACACGCTCTTTCCTCCAGACAGGGAGCATGGGGGAAGCAGCCGTCCTAACATGTACTCGTACCCCAGGGCCAAGGCCCTACCTATGTCTGAAAGAGATCAAAATTACTACAGGAGTCAGTCTAATTGCACCGAGTTACAAGAAGCAAGGTGGTAGTCGTGCAGTAGGGTTAAGTGCACATACCATTAACACGTCTGTGGTGAATATCAGTTACAGCGACAATCTTTTAGTCTTTCTTTTTGCTGTTCTGTAAATATGACCAATGCAAACTCCAGTACAGCCAGATCCATTCCTCAAGACCTGAGCACCTGCTTCTACACTGTGTTTAGTGTGTCGCTGTTTCTCTGTTCTTTAAGCAAGAGAGATGCACTTTTCTCCCCCATGAAACTGGAGATACCCAGCGAACACCAGTTTGTCAGTGGGGTCTGATTCTGTCAAAAACGCGTTCCCTGTCTGGCCTCCTGGAGAACTGCTCAGGCTGGAATCTGTTATTGATGATCAGAATGCCTTTTTTTTCAAAATGTTTGAGCCTGTTTGGTTGCGCCATCATTAATTGGACAGTCTGACTTAGAAGGTTGAAAACTGTAAATGTATATGGTATTCCATGCTTCAGGGAATTGAACCCTAGTGTGCCTAACATTTGAAACTGGATCTGTAATATTGGCTACAAAGCTATAATGACCTGGCTGAAGGGGTCAGTCATGCATTGTATTATTATTATTATTTTTTTTTTCCATATTTATGACCTTTTTTTGGCCATATCGGACATTCTTAATCCTGTGTATGATCCTCATCCTGCTGTCTTGGCCTCTTAGCACATTCCAGACATCTAGAGAGGCTTAGGACCCCCACATGACTCCCCTTTTGACCATCTCACAACACGAACCATACTAATGTTGAGTGTTATCCTGTTACCCGTACAAGGTTTCTAATATTGATTTGCACTTGCTTTTTAAGACTTTCATGAGATGCTTGTTTCAGTAAAGCCAGTGAATGTTGTTTGGTCTGGGGGGGGATTTTATTTTTTTAATTTAGACTTCTCTCCAGACTGACCCATATAAAAAGCCCAGTCTTGTAAACCACACTAACGGAGATTGGTCTCGGAGGCTTCAGTCAACTCAGTCCGGTCTCTGCATATTAGCTTTGGTGTGCCTGTTACGAAACCATTTATCAGGATAACGCTGATTATAGCTCATGAGGGAAATCTTGCCCACACCACAGTTTTAAAGCTTCTATAATTATATATAATTTCCCTCCCACTGTGTCACTACATGTAAATCCATTCATAACTTCATCCAGAGAGATCCACATAATTTAATGCTTTTGTTTAATGCGGGGATTCTTCCCACCAGTCAAGGAGATCCATTGCCTTGGATAGTTTAAGGTGTCGTCATCGTCCCCACCCCCAACTTCTAACACGTCTGATCTAGTTCGTAAATCAAACATTTACACAAGTAATTAACATGTTACACCTTGGAGAAAATTACCATAGTATCATAACTTGCTTGCTTGATAGGACACTGATAGTTCACCACATGCTTTCACCATCCCTTTTTCCTCAGTGACACACTCCTGATGTGTGTCGGGTTTTTTTTTTTTTTTTTCCTCCCCATTCATTCGCATTTATTTGGATTATTTATAGGCTGAGCGTCTGAGGTCTGCAGCATAAATTTACCCAGTAATAGAATTACGCTGCAGATTTATGAAACACATCCAGCCATTAGTGATTGTTGGTTCAGGCTCCTCTGCTGTCCCTGAAACTGCAGGTGTCATGTTTTTGTTCTACACCGGGGCAGGTTACAGAACAGATGCTCTTTGTCCTCTAGCTCAAGTATACAGTATAGACTTATTTTTTTTATTGCCCCACCCCCCCCGCTCATGACTACTTCATGATCGCTCCTAGTATAAACATGATTTGATTAAGTTATTTACACAGGGCGTGACTGTTAAGCCTAAGGGTTGTTTTAACAGACTGTTGTGTGTTACAGCAGTATATCGACTGAACCGAAGCACCACCTTTTTTTTTATTTCTGATTACAGTCAAATGAGGGTCAGTGACTCATTCTATCCTGTGGATCAGTGTCGCAAAAGAATTTCATTTTAGTTTTTCTGGCTTCGAGATGTTGAAGTCAGATCTTACAGGCTGCTGCTATTATTTATTTATTTATTTATTTATTTATTTTCAAACCCCATAAAATGTCCTGATTTGTCTAGGTACCAGGTGCCCTCTTTGCTAAACTTGTGCCATTGTTGCAGACAAGAGAAACACTTCTACGTTGGTGAATGCTAAAGGTCGCTGGCAGTCGTTTTGGATCTAGGACTCCGTCGTTTTATGATATTGTTGTCCGTCTGGCGTCACACATGCCTTCGAACACAAGAAGTTGCAGCTGTGATTCCAGCAGTCACTTGATTGTGTGGATAAAGAACAGCAGCGGGGTGTGTGTGTGCGTCTGTCTGTCAGCCCCTTCTGGGACTGGGTTAAGAGGCATCTGTTATCAGTAATAAGAGAAGCCATTCACAAATCTCCAACTTTTGCTCTGTTTATGGGAGTACGAGGGGTTTTGTTTGTTTTTGTTTTACACATGTGCATGTTTTTCTCTTTCATTAATGCTTGGGTTATCCTGTCATTTTTTAAAAATGTGGTGTTTTTGCATAATATTGTGTGTACTGTTGCAGCTTTGCTTTGTAGGACTGTCCAAGATGCTATAAGTGCGGTAACAATTGTATGCCAGGAAGAATGCTTTTCAAATGAATCACACCGTGGAGTATTGGCAGAACCTTATGTCAAGGCAGCAAATGTGCTTTAACGCCAGCAGCTTGTCCTTTTCCAGATTTGGCGCATAGTGATCAGTCCTTTTAATCTTGCACTGGACATCATAAGATTAAAGCAAAAAAAAAAAAACTTTAACAGAGGAGCTCTGCATTTTTGTATATTTATCTATGCATGTTTTAGCTTTGGTATAGCAGTATGAAATGTAAAATGCATCCACCAGTATGCCCACTGGCATGAATTAAAGAAGTGAACGTGTCCCACAGTGAGCTCCTTGCAGTCATGCGAGCGTCTAGGGAAGGAGAAGGAAGAGCTGCATGCGGCCTTCGATGGAGTGCTGCAGAAAGTGCAGGAGCAGCACCGCCTGGACCTGGCTGACCTGGAGGAGCGTCTGAAAACATTCTACTCCACTGAGTGGGAGAAAATCAGCCAGTCCTATCAGGAAGAAGCGGAGAAGTACAAAGCCCTGCTGGAGCAACAGGTGAAGGGGAAGGATGGCTTTTATGCAGTGTTCATGTCGTGTGCTTGTAAGGCTTTTTACACAAGGTCCTCTCTGACGTCACTGCCGTAAAAGCTGTTTTAATTCCATGATGATTGCTGTAGTTTTCAGGTCATGCTGCAGTGTTTTTCGACTTGTTTTCATGTTCACACGCAAAAGGTTTATATTTAGGCTTCCAAGCTTAACCATTGCTGAACACTTCAAACATTTGTGCCCCTAAGTGCTTCTGATACTGAAAGTGTTTGTGTCTGTGTAGCTGGAGGAATTGAGAGCCAAACATGAGGCTCTGCAGAAAGAACTGGAAGAAGGCCATGAAGAGAAGGTTAAGGGCCTTAAACAGCACTATGAAGAGTCTTTTGAAGGTGACTAAAATTAGTGTTCTCTCTCTCTCTGTCCCCACCCGCACGGTTAGCTAACCACTAATATATATGAAAACTCGTGCTAAGATTTTCTTTTCTCTTTCAGAACTCAGAAAAGCTCATGAGCAGGAAATGCAAGCTCTGGAAAAAAGGCAAAAAGACACTGAAGCAGCATTATCTGTAAGAAGGCACCAGGAATGTTGATTTGATTTTAAATTGAATCAGTTACTTGCGTTTTTACATTTTTATAAAAGCAGCTCACGTTAAGAATTCATAGCAGTCCATAGATGAGTTACTTCACCAAATAAGCACCTAGAGAGTGTATGTTAGAAGTATAGGAAACTGATGGGGACGTATTTTGCCTTCATTAGAATCAAATTGAGGAGCTCACTGTAGCAAACAGCTACTTCAGTGAGAGGCTGAAAGCAGAGGAGGACCATAGGAAGGAACTGGCTGAGAAATGTCAGGTACGTGACTTCCCCCCCCTTATCCTGTACTGTTTATACATGTTATCAGGTGGACAGAAATAGTGCCCACTGATAGCACCAAGTGAGCACTTTCCATTCACAGTCGATCAGTGCGTTTTGTGGTGTGTCGGGTTAATATTAGAGGGTCCTCTCTGATTCTCTATCACTTTGTAAGGGGATTTAGATAACCTTCCAATGCTTTGCCAAGCCTTCTTTATATATAGACGTATCACCAACCCAGACTTCATTGTCCTTCTGTTGCTACATAATGACTTATTACATAATGTCAACATGACTTTAAGCCACAAGGTCAAACAGATGTACATGTGCAAGTTCCCATTTAAAAAAGACCCTTGGTTACTTTTTGCACATATTCTTAAGAGAACTATAGAGCTTTGGTATACTTGTAGATGAAAATGCAGGTACGAGTTTGATCATGAAAGCTCTTGCTCACCAACATTTAAAATGTTTCCAGAAGGACTCTCACACGCTCTATCTAGAGCAAGAGTTAGAAAGTCTGAAGGTGGTGCTGGACATTAAGAACAAACAGATCCACCAACAAGACAAGAAACTGATGCAAATGGACAAACTGGTGAGCTCACTGGTTCCTTCAGACTTCAACACGCACGCACGCACACTTTTATGGCTATATTAGACTGAAGAACGTAAGAAATGGAGACCTGGTATTTCAGTTTACACATGATGTGGGTGTTTTAATTGCATTATTCTAGATGGAGAGAAATGTAAAGCTTGATGAATGCCTTAAGAAAGTCCAGCAAGAAAATGAAGATCTAAAAGCCAGAATGGACAAACATGCTGCATTATCAAGGTTTGGCTCATCTTTTACTGGTCTCTAGTTTTTCCTCTTGGTATCCCTGACCTTGTGGTTTGATTTTTCTTTCCTTTTTGGCTCAGCATTTGGCTGAAGCCTACAGAGGCACTTGTCTGTATATGTACGTTTAAGAGTTCAAGCGTGTTTTTAAGAATGTAATTGGCGTGCCGGCCTCAGGTAGCGATTCTACAATCACGGTGTGGTGCCACTGCGTACTGAATATGTAAGTGCCACGTTGCATAACCTCAGCTCGCAATGTAATCCTCTGTGGCGAAGCGGTCTAGAGCACTGTCCAGGAAAGGAACAGATTTTGCAATATCTGTTCAAATCCTGGTGTCCACTAGAGGAGTGAGGATTAATCGATTCCTGATCTATCGATCCATTTCAATCGGTGATTCAAAAATCGATTAAAATTTTTAACGAATCACGATTCACTAGGGGCAGCATGGTAGTGTAGTAGTTAGCGCTGTCACCTCACAGCAAGAAGGTCCAGGTTCAAGCCCCGTGGCCGGTGAGGGCCTTTCTGTGTGGAGTTTGCATGTTCTCCCCGTGTCCG
>JAOEHH010000027.1:35046791-35059114 GCA_025447875.1 Notarius cookei | reverse complement strand
GGAGCCTATCCCAGCTGACTACGGGCGAAAGGCGGGGTACACCCTGGACAAGTCGCCAGGTCATCACAGGGCTTAAATGGCAAATATTATTTTTAAAAACAATGTTTCTCTAGCCACAGTAAAGTCATGCATTTTCATACTCTTTTGTACTGCTGAATTTCAGGTTTCATGTCAAGTGTGCCATTTGGCAGCATTATTTGTTCATTTATTCATTTTCCTTCCACTTTTCTTGGTGGCATGCAGTGGCAACAGCCTGAGGTTAGTCCAGACCTCTTACCACAAATTTCAACTCCTCCTGTGGGATTCCAGGACATATCCAAACCCACTATGAGATATAAGCTTTACAGTTGGTCCTGGGTCTACTCAGAGGTCTCTGTCCAATGGGATGTGCCAGATACAGTTCCAGTGGGAGCTGACCTTGAGGGCATCACCTCAACTGGCTTCTCTCAATTCAGAGGAGTAGTGGTTCTACTCTGAGACTGTCCCATATTGCCTGCCTGGACTCACAACCTTATTCTTTCAGTTACTACCTACAGCTTGTGACCACTGGTGAGGTTAGAGATGTAGACCAGTAAACAGAGGGCTTCATCCAAAAATCTGTTTCACCACCACAGACCAGTTCAAACACTGTAGCACTGATGCCACTGACCGAATCAGTTTGTCTATCAAAAAGTTCACTGTTTCCATCACTTATGAATAAAGAACTGCAACACCCCCAGGGACAAGTTCTCCCCCTACTCTCACAAGAAGGAACCACTCCACTCTTTTCCAGTAGAGAACTTTGGCCTCAGATTAGGAGCTGCTAATTTTCACTCTAGCAACTTCACACAAGTTCAAAACGTAAAACAATTGTGCATGTTCAAGGGCCCACTGGCACCGGCAGCCATAATCCTGTATGCACCATGTGCCCATTTTTTAAAAAAGATTTTGCTAATTTTTTACATTCTTTGAAAATTAAATTGTGACAACAGCAGATCATGTCTTTGAATTAAACAATAACCTGCCCACAAGCAAAGTGAACACACCAAATGAGGCAATGATGATTTCATTAGTGAGCATCATACCTTGCATTCTATTGATTGGTGAATTATGATAGGGTCATTTCACCAAAATCAGAGAGAGAGAGAGAGAGAGAGAGAGAGAGAGAGAGAGAGAGAGAGATCTGTGAGCAGTAGAATCGCCAACGCACAAACGTAGTCTGAGTGTGAGCAGGGTCTATTTGAGAGAGGGGGCAGGTTTTGAGGGAAAACCTTGCAAAATCTGAATGTGAAATGAAAAATTACTGCTCTCAAATTGAATGACCACGATCCTGATTAAAGATAGGAGAAAAATACCATAGTTGCTTACTTTGCCGACTTTTACTTCACATCTGTTTAGGCTATGTTCAATATAGTATATAATAATATATTCTGGCCTATTATTTAGCTGGCTGCTGTTTTTTTACAGGCCTGGTGGCTGGTCTTTGAAATGCATGCACTATAGTATTCAGAGTTTTAAGGTGGTGTTGTATTGGTAAAAGCAAAAAACTTGAATCAGTCTCTTTCTCTCTCTTGCTAGCTCATTTGCTTGCTGAGTATTTAATGTGTGTGCATTGGAAACTAGACATTAAAGGTAGCCTACAAACAGATGGACAGATCTTGTGCATATTATGAAATATAATCCTGCCAATGCCACTGGGAGGGTCTGGTCACAAGAAAACAACATCATCAGTCACCTTGGTTGTGTCTTGCTATCCTGACAATGAAAATACAAATAGGACTAGAGATAAAAACACATGCTTCATGGTGTCTGAAATCCACTGTGGAGGCGGTGGAGTGGTCGAGCACCAGTTTGTGAATGGAGAGCAAGGCCAAGGGAGGTAAGTGGCAAAGCAATCACACCTGAGTTTGATTAACAGTGAAGTGTGTGTGTGTGTATATCTTCTGTTTCAGTGATGACCAAGAAGCCTTAACAGAGAAGAGAAAGAGCTGAGAAGAGGATGAAATTAAGTTTCAGCACAGAGCTGTTTGTGTGTGCCTGTGCATGTATTTGTATGTCTCGAAGATAATTAAGTAATAAAATAGCTGAAAACTTAAAAGAAAAAAAGAAAAAGACCTATCAAAGTGCCCTACCTATCCCGACAGTCTTGCTACACTGGTGACAAAACCCGGGACCTGAAGTGGAAGCACTGTCATGGAGTCCTTGCCCTTCAAGGACCTTGCCACTTCAAGGCATTTGCCACTGCCCAGCAAAACCAACATCAAATCCTCATCACCGTGTGCATGGAGCAGGAGGATCGGCAGGTGCTCTGGAGCCTGATTGCATCAGAAGGCGTCACCCACATCTCCCCCACCATGATGAGGTCTCAAGATGACCCGTAGTCCTTCTTGGAACTTTCTGAGTGAGCCTCTAAGGTGTGGGGATGGCCGGAAGAGCAGTGAACAGTTCAGGTACTTCTGCTCCTGTCTGGAGAGGCCCATCTTGTAGCAAAGCAGCTACCCACAGAAAACAGGTCCAAGTATCTGGACCTAAAGTGGGTCATCATGCAGCATGTCGCCTGCACCCCTGAGTAACACCATCAGTGGTTCTGCATGCTGATCGTGGAGGGGGTTGGCCAGCCATTCACATTTGCCCAGCAGCTTCGCAATGCCTGCTGGCAGTAGCTGAGGGGAGAAGAGTGTAACACCAAGGAGATAATCGATGCAGTGATGCTGAAGCAGTTCATTGCCCAGTTGCTGGGGGAAAGGTGTCGTGGATCCAGTGCCACCACCAAATGTCGCTGAAGGATGTGATCGGCTTGGGGGAGAACCATTTGGTAGCATTTCTGGTGGCAGGCAGGCATTCCACCCCTTCTCTCTCTTTCTCCACCCCTGTCTCATTTCTGCCCTTCTTCCCACACCCCTCCCATTCCTGTACTACAGAAACAAGGGCCAACTCCCCCACAGCCAGATCCCAGAATGGGGTTTCCCTCCCCATCCCTCCCCTTATGTCTCTGTTATTCCCTCCCAGGTGAATGATCCTCAAGCTGTGAATGCAGAAGGGGTGTTTGAACTGGTGTGCTAGCACTGCGGGGAGCCTGGGCACTTCTAGAACCAGAGCCACTTGATGGAGGTGGGAGTATTGCTCCAGATCCCCAATGCTCTGCAGACTGCCCCTGATTGAGTTGGGACATACCGTGAGTATCCAAGGGGGCACATACCATGCATTGGTGGATTCAGGCTGTAACCAGACTATTCAATCCACTCCGGTCCCCTATGGAGACCACCTCTCACAGTCAAAACTTCCAGAGGTTGCCAAGTTGCAAACAGAATTTTATGACATGTTCTCACTTCTCCCCAGTCATACACATCTCATAGAACACCACATTGAAATGCCCCCAGGGGTAGTGGTGTGCAGCCGCCCCATTGCCTACCCAAGCACAAGAAAAATATAGTTTGGAATGAACTTAAGGCTATGCTCCACATGGGAATAATCAAGGAGTCATGCAGCAATTGCAGCAGCCCAGTGGTTTTGGTCCCCAAAACCAACAGGTCAGTCTGATTCTGTGTACACTTTAGAAAAGTCAATGCGGTGTCATGGCTTGGCTCAAAAACCATGACAAAAATACATGATGCAGGGATAAAGCCAATAAATCACAAATTTATTTTAACCAACAAATACACCCCAATCACAAAAAATGACAAAATAACACTATGAAGTGTGAAAGTCAGTAAAGTCAGTTCAGAGAACTGCATGCATGAATGAATGGAATGCATAGTGTTGTGTGTTGCATGAGATAAAACAATAAAATGCTGTGTGGGAAAGATGAGTTCCCCCAGACTGAGGAAGGGAGGGATTTTATAGTAAGGAAATAACGGGCCCAGGCGTCTCCAATTATGCTGATGGTCTGCAGCAGCACCCACTGAAACACAAAACAAGCACAGACCCCAGAAGCAGGCAGAGCCAGCAGGCAATCACAGCTATGTCTAAATTTGATGTGTACCTGATGCCTCACATTGACAAACTGCTCAATCGTTTAGGCGCAGCTCACTTTTATTCAACATTGGATCTGATGAAGGGATATTGACAGATTCCCTTGACACCATTATCCTGTGAAAAACTGGCCTTTTCCACACTGTTTGATTTACACCAATTCATCACCATTTAATCCAGTTACATCCATCTATTCGGTTTAATCCAATTCATTGACCCCTGTGATGTTCCAGTGGCTCATGGACAGAATCCACCACCTGCATACCACCTACACTGTGGCCTATCTCGATGATATTATCGTGTATAACAATGATTAGCAGCGGCACATGCAATATCTGTGGGTGGTTCTGAAATCATTGAGACATGCGGGGCCTACAGCAAACCCAAAGAAGTGTGCAATTGGACCGATGAAAGTGCAGTATCTGGACTTCCACTTGGGTCATGGGCAGGTGCATCCCCAAATTGATAAGACTGCAGCGATTGCGACCTGCCTGAAACCCAAGACCAAAAAGGAGGTGAGACAGTTACTGGGGATGGCTGGCTATTATCACAGGTTTGTGCCTAACTATTTGGATGTCACCAGCCTGCTGACTGATATCACTAAAAAGGAAGCACTAGGTCCGGTCCTGTGGACGGAGCCATGCAAACAGGCTGTCACTCAGGTAAAGGCTGCACTGTGTGGTGGGCCACTGTTACACTCCCTAGACTTTTCTTCCTTTTCTTTTGAAGACTGACACATTGGAAAGATGGCTGGGGGCCATTTTGTCACAGGGGATGTAGGGGAAGGAGCACTCGGTGCTATACATCAGCCGGAAGCTCATGGTGCGAGAGACAAAGTACAGCACAATCAAGAAGGGGTGTCTATCCATCAAGTGGCAATCCTCACCCTCCAGTACTACCTGCTAGGATGCCCTTTCACTCTCTGCTCGGATCACACCCCACTCCAGTGGATCCACCACATGAAGGATGCCAACGTGTAAATGATTCATTGGTATCTGGCTCTTCAACCCTTTAAGTTCGAGGTGGTCCACAGGCCAGGGGCCCAAATGGCTGTGGCAGATTTCCTTTCCTGCCAGGGGAGAGAGTTGGCTGCAGGCTGGACAGCTCTCCAGCCTGAGACAGGTAGTGGGAGCATGTGGGGGCAGGGTCGAGCACCAGTTTGTGAATGGAGAACAAGGCCAAAGGAGGTGAGTGGCAAAGCAATCACACCTGAGTTTGATTAATGGTGATGTGTGTGTGTGTGTGTGTGTATGTGTGTGTGTGTGTGTGTGTGTGTGTGTGTGTGTGTGTGTGTGTGCGTGCACACTTGTGTATCTTCTGTTTCAGTAATGACTGAGAGGGCTTAAAAGAGGAGAGAAAGAGCTGAAAAGAGGAGGAAATCAAGTTTCAGTACAGAGCTGTTTTTTGTGTGTGCCTGTGCATGTGTTCACATGTCTCAGTGAGACAATTAAGTAATAAGGTAGCTGAAAAGTGAAAAGTAAAAATAAAAACACCCATCAAAGTACCCACCTATCTCCATCCTTCAGTGTTCCAACAATCATGAAGTGCTACATCCACTCTAAATTGTTTCAAATTAATCAGACCAGATTCCATGACATATTGACCCAAGTATCCCATACTCCTGCAGTACATCCCAATTCCACAAAACACAGATTTGATTAGCATAGTCCAATGACCCCTCACAAAGCTGTTCAAGAATAAAGAGCTGGTCCACTGTTCTACAGCCTGGGCAAACCCAGCATTGCTTCTCCTGGATCTTCTCCAACTATCAGATGGAACCTCCTTTCCAGAACTCTGGCAAAGACTTTTCTCTGGAGGCTGAGTGTGATTCCATTATAATTGGAGTTCTAATATAGGGCAGCCATGGCCTAATGATGAGAGAAGCAGACTTGGACCAAAAGGATCACTGGTTCGATTCCCTGAACTGGCAGGAAAATCCACGGTTGAAATGCCCTTGAGTAAGGCACCTAATCCCCATCTGGTCACTGTATGTCACTTTGGATAAGAATGTCTGTAATGTACATTTTAAATCAGGACCACTGCCCCAGATGTCTATGAAGCATTGAAGAGGTATATTAATTAAATACAAAACCTAAACCTTCTCCAGTGCCTTCAACATCTTTGGCCAAATCTCTTCCACACTTACAGCTTTGCTGCTATGAAGTGTTCTAACTACCATAGTAACCTAATTTCTGGCACAACCTCCTGAAGAGAGAGGTCAAGTTCATTGCATTAAGGGGTTCTTCAAAGTTCTCCTTCCATCATCGAACAATATATCTCCAGTAGAGATCAACATTTCCCCATACTTGCATAGTGGAGATTGTGCAAGGTTTCTTCTCCCCATTGTGGTGTAGAATGCTTTTGCTTTTGCTGCAACCCTTCTGGCTCTCCTATTCCCATCAATTCAATCAAGAGAGCCCTCTGTGTGCATTACTCTGGACTTGATGGTTTCCCTCACCGCTGGTGTCTATCTGCACATCCTGGGGCACTGATAGTTTTCTGGCCACAGTGTCTTGCTGTTGCTTTTACAACTGCAAACTTGAACATGGGTCTTTCACACTCAAAATCCTGACCTCACTTGGTAAAAGGTAGTTAAAATGTTCTCTTACCTAAACTTCTGCCAGATGCTCTCATACAACCTGGAAGGCTCTTATTGGTTTACTAAGTAAATCTGGCCAGTGCCTTGTGTGACAAATCTAATTTACCACCAAGTGTTGATAATGTGGTGGCTCTGGCCCTTTCTCTACAGAGGAGGAGATAGACCACCCCAAGGTTAGACTTCATACTGTGTTTGGATGTAAACATATACAGTATCTAGTCCATACCTTTCCATCTCACACTCTAACTCAGGCTCTTTCACCGCCAATGAAGTGACATTTCAGGCAACCAAATTCAGTTTCCATTGCAAGGGTCTAGTGTGTTTAAGATTTCCATCACATATCTGCTGCCAGACCGGCATCACATCCCCTTCATAGATCAGTACCTTGTTGTACTGATGGGGCTTGTGTAATTTGTTCCATTTCAGAACTTTGTCACTGGGAGCTTAATGGTACCAGTAGAGCTTGATAAAAAAGAGAAAAGATTTGAGGGTAGAGGTCAGATCAAAAGTAAATCTAAGACCTGCCCATGAAAAATACAAAAAGACTAGACACTGAAGTATACCTTGCCCAGATTAAGGATACCAGGACCCACCTCTGAAGCTACACCTGGAGGTAGTGTCTGCAGGTGAACATCTGGTGACAGGGCCACCCACATAACCTGGTCATGCTCAGGCCAAAATGATTATGTTGAGCCATCTTGTGGGCTCACCACCTGCAAGATGAAGGGTGAGGTTTTAGGTGCAACATTACTTATATTTAAGAAAATATAAAATTATAAAAGCCTTTCAATGTATAATAGTGAAATGTACAATAATTATATTCCAGTGAAAATTCAAATGCATATTTTAAAAGAAAAAAGGCTTGGCTTTGAGCTTACATGCTGTGTTTTAACCTTTTCTTCTCTGATCAGCAAAGCTTAAATTACTTTAATGTGCTCCATTGAGTAGCACTTTAAAAAGTCTAACCCAGAAATAATGGCCATCAATTTTTTTTGTGTCACCCTTTGACATGTGAAGTTTTTCTTGGTTTTACTAGGGGTTTAGAGAAGGAGAGAGAGGGGTGCAACCTTCTAACTGAAGTGAAGTGCATCCTGAAGGATTACAAGAGTACAGTGCAGAGGTTTATTATGTAAGCATGGCTTCAGGCTAGCTGGGTCACAGCCCACCCATGGCAGGGTGGAGCTGGGTCAGGCAAGGCAGCAAGGTACCACTGCTTCTAAACATGATTGCTCGTCTAACATGTAACCTCAAGGCATGACTTGTAAAATATGTATGGCTCACACTCATATATCTGAGAATGTTTTATGAGGACAAGCAGTAAAACAGTCACTGGTCATTAATTAGATAATTAATACTTTATAATAGGTGGCACAGTGGTATAGTGGTTAGCACTGTCACCTTACAGCAAGAAGGTTCTGGGTTCAAGTCCAGTGGCCAACAGGGGCCTTTCTGTGTGGAGTTTGCATGTTCTCCCCATGTCTGCGTGGGTTTCCTCTGGGTGCTCCGGTTTCCCCCACAGTCCAAAGACATACAGGTTTGGCTAACTGGTGGCTCTAAATTGACCGTAGGTGTGAATCGTTGTTTGTCTCTATGTGTCAGCCCTGCGATAACCTGGCGACTTGTCCAGGGTGTACCCCGCCTCTTGCCAATAGTCAGCTAGGATAGGCTCCAGCTTGCCCGCGACCCTGCACAGGATAAGCAGTTACAGATAATGGATGGATATTTTATAATGTAATTCAGTATATACTTATTCTTGATTCATGAATACAAAAAATAAAAGCAGTGAAAGTTATGAAAAAGGTTTATTTCTGCATATCAAAGAAATGCTTTGTAATAATAGACTCTGAATGTTAAGACAGAGAAATCACACATTAGGCTATTGAAAGTTATGATTCAACAGAATCAAAGTGCTAAAATAGTATCTTAATGCCACAACGCTGGCTGTCCAAAGCTATTGTTAAGTAATCTTTGTTTTGACTATCAAAGACTAGAGGCAGATACAGTATCTATTAACTATGAGTTACAGAACCTGGGAGAGGACCCTGCTTACATAATACTTTAAATAACTACTTTGTCTATGAGCAGCTATTGAAGCAGCTATTTAAAAGAGGTCTGATATAGCTAATATTCTCCCAAATGTCCTGAAAGTAATAGTTCTATTGTAAAAGGATAAAAAGTTACCTAGACGCCACTAAATGTAAGGAGATAACCAAGTAGGATTCATAAGCAAGAATATCAGTAATGCTCAAATATGTTCAAAGTGTCTTGATTCATAGAAGAGTATATTCATATCTTATTAAATGTGTTTTAAGGAGCTTTTTGTCACATGTAACTGTAAACTAGAGTGACTATAACTTTTTGGCCCAAGCTCTGCTCATTACCATGTGGTGCCTTTACTTATGTGGTGATGCATGGACAGTGGAAATATGCTCTGGGGGCCACTAAGGCCCTGCTGTCTCTCAGAATGCATGTCCAGTAGGCCTGTCAGTCTGTCAGCGCTGCTGTCTCCTGTGGCCTGAGATTAAACGCTCAAAGCCGAGCTGTGAGGAAAAGTGGTTCTCCTGCCTCTCCAGACTTATGTTAAAAAAAAAAAAGCTACAGACTTTTGCTACAGTCCAGGCTTCTTTCTCTGTTGACTTCAAAGCCCCCTTTGCAGTAGTAGAAAAAAAAAGAGAAATGAAAGAGGGGAAAATGGTGTTTAGTTGTGGGTAGCGACAGATTGACATTCTTGAGTGTCTTCCTGCACTCTGTCCATTTAGGCTGAATCCAAAAACCCATATTTTCAGTGAGTTATCTCACACACCAAATAGATCCTTATAAATATGAATTTCACTATATGTATTACCACAGGGGGAAATAAATATTATTTGTTTGCCCTCAGAAAGTTGATTCAGCATTTCTTGAGCATTACCTGGTCTTTCCTATGACTAACCACCACTGTAATCTTGCAGGTCTTAATAATTAAATACTTTGAATCTGTAGAATGAGGAAATGAAAATTCCCACTTAGCTCTATTAACCAGGCTCTGGCTTACAAGGAAGTAGGAATCTTTAGATTGTTGGAAAATAAAATGTTTGTATACCTGTTGTATTGATTTAACTAGACTGAGATTTCAGGTTAAAATATGCAAGGTTCTCAAATGCAGGTGTGTTCAGCTAGCACACTCCTTAACTGCTATGTCCCATTGCCTTAGGCATTTCCTGATTACTGTCTGTTAATCTGAAATGAATTATTATGTTGTAAAGAAGCATGCACTACTGTATGTTCCATTTTTAAACCTTAATTTGAAATGTTTTTGTTAAAAGTGTGTGGGAATTCCAATCAATCTTACTAAATGTGTAGATTTAGGAAAAAAAATGCATTCAATGAAATGTTATTTGTGCATACATTCAACATCCAACATGTACAAGTGTGTGCACGTGTGATGGAAATGTTTGACAGCAGGTCTGTCTCAACAAATTGCTTTCGAGACGTGCCAACATAAATGTATTTAGCTCCGAGCCCTATAAACCATGACAAAAGTAATGGGCTGGTTCTCCAGGGTTGGTTCCTCCTCAGCATTTTCTTTAAGTCACTCCCTGTTTGGGCCAAATCAGGAATGCATGGGCTACAGTCAGCATTAAAGTAGCTGTGACAAACAAGATTAGCTGTGTGTCCTGAGAAATCTATGGATATTTAATCAATTTTTATATACCTTTTCTCAGTATGGTTTCTTTATTCAAAACACTCTTCATAATTATTATCATTTTGGAGGCATTCATCTACTCTGCCTGAGGGGATCTGTAATATGTGCTGCCCTGAAGCTGGAGCTGGCCATTGCAAAGATCACAACTGTGAAAAGACACTGGAGAAAAGCAAATCTTGCCATGCTATGCCTCCTTGCTTGCCTTACAATGAACAATAGCCACCTCAGAAGAAATGGCACTGCTACAGAGAGACGCTTCTGAACATGAAGATGAGAGAAGAGGAGGCAGAAAGGCAGGAAAAAAAAGAAATAACCATTATCCGAAGACATGTTCTATCATGCCATAGAGACTGTTTTCTCCAGCTAAATCCCTTGGTGCCTTGCGCAGAAAATATTCAGGCCTTGTAATAGAGATGTGAGCAGCAGATAAGGAACAGGGCGCACACTTATCCCCAGCTGAAAGAGTGTGAGAGAAATACTGTCATTTATAAAAGAGAGAAGTCTTGAGTATTCGGCTTATTGCCAGAAGGCCAGTCAGGACAGCAACAATGCTGAGCCGTATGTTTCTGAGAGTGCATTTCGCTGTGAAGTGATTATGCTGGAGTTGAATTTATAGCCTTTATCTATGTGAGGATGCCCTCTGCTGACCATAATACCCAATTGTGGTAGTAGATAAAGGCATTTTATATCAACAGTCAGAAATGATATTGACATTTTTAAGATTGGAGAACTGACACAAGTTTTACTTGTCACCCCAGAAGGCTCACCCTTCCCAGAATCCTCTGCACCAAATAACAACAAGTCAACATTTTCATCCATCCATCCATTATCCATAACCGCTTATCCTGTGCAGGGTCGCGAGTAAGCTGGAGCCTACCCCAGCTGACTATGGGCGAGAGGCGAGGTAAACCCTGGACAAGTCACCAGGTCATCACAGGACTGACGCATAGAGACAAACAACACTCACATTCCCACCTACGGTCAATTTAGAGCACTAATTAGCCTAACCTGCATGTCTTTGGACTGTGGGGGAAACCGGAGCACCCAGAGGAAACCCACACAGACACAGGGAGAACATGCAAACTCCACACAGAAAGGCCCCCGTCGGCCACTGGGCTCGAATCCAGAACCACTGTGAGGTGACAGTGCTAACCACTACACCATCATGCCGCTCACCATTTTCAATGCTAGATATTTTCCCAAACAATCCACAAACTATTCGGAACAATTTGGCAACATCATAGGCCATAGGTCCTCATCAAGAGGACCACACTGGGAATAAGTGTATTTATACTTTTATGTGGCATCCTCGGTGCTATTTATACTTGTTTTTTTACATGTATGAATTTTACCAAATAAATTCATGCCATTCCACAGATCTTAAATTGTAATGTGAAATTGAAGATATTTTGTCAAAGTATATTTTAAATTCTTTCAACCAATCCATTCCATATTTGTATGGTTGTTCCATTGTAATGGACCCAAACTGGCCTTGGCTGTCTTGCTGGAGGCTGCAAAGGGAAGAAAAGATAAAGTATATTGTGTTCAAAGCTTCCACATATGACACATAGATGAAGAAAAAGTATGAGATGAGTTTCGCAGGGATCACTAACAGTAAATTTGCAGAGGTTTTGCTGCAGAGAGAGAGTTAACAGGTAGCAGCAACATGCTTTCAAGACAAAAACAACAAACTGGATTCTGGGAAGGGTGAGCCTTTAATTGTCAGTGATCTATTGTAAGTATCCCTAAAACCATAGGTCTGTGCAGTGGTTGCCATCCTGATTCTGATGCCCTTTAAGTGTAATGAATATATTTGCTGATACTGTGTGTACTCTTTACTTGTATATTATTGTAACCATTTAGGAGATATGTTAGCAATACAGGTTCAAGTGACTCACACCATCACTACTAAACCCAATCCAGACTTGAGGCAAACTATATTTGGTTGGCTTGGCCAGAATTGCAGCAGTAGGGTGACCAGTTCTTTTCTGTACACTCATCTCATCTCATTTCATTATCTCTAGCCGCTTTATCCTGTTCTACAGGGTCACAGGCAAGCTGGAGCCTATCCCAGCTGACTACGGGCGA
>JAOEHH010000027.1:33546902-33559199 GCA_025447875.1 Notarius cookei | reverse complement strand
GTAAAGTACAGATACTCAAAGTGTACTTAAGTACAGTACTCAAGTAAATGTACTTCATTACTGTCCACCTCTGTTCATTTCTAGAGAAACCTGAGGATTAAATTAATGAACAAACAACTCAGAGTCTAAAAGCACAATTAGCAGGACTGCAAAAGCCTTCACCCTGTCTTTTAACACTGTTGGATTAAATCATTTCAAACCTGATATCACTAATATTGAGTTTTTTGCTTTTCCACATAGTAAAATTTTTTAAATAAATTCTTTACAATTAAATCATAAATGTATCATTTAAAACTAATTTCATCGTCATGTTTTCTGAGACCAAACCTGACTCACATAAATTTAATTCACAAGGCCTGATTAAAGTATTTAGACCTCATTAAGACTTATACTGCTTTACTTTAGCTCAGCCAAAACCATGAGCTTATATTCCTCCCTAGCAACTTTTACACACCTGGATGTTTGGCCAAAACAATGACATCATGTCGCCTGGCATAATAGTTAGCTTCTTTTACAATTTTCCTCCCTGTTAGTCTTTTCTGCCATTGTACACCTCGCTTTGTGCCTGTAGAGCACATAACATCAGAGCAACATCATCTTTGCAAAAATATTTGTACGAGGTTAAGTGGTTCATCCATATAAGGTCTGTGCCGAGAGCACTGTTTGTACTTCTGGCTTAAGTGATTGAGAACTTTTTGGAACACAATCTGTGTAATTAGTCACCAGAAGAGCTTCCAGCAGCTGGATTGTCTCATTCTCCCATCATGCTCCTCTGCGTTCCACTAGGGGGAACCTCTGAGACTACAACTCGAGCATCTACCCTCAGCGCTGGAGGTCCTAATTAGGTAATGTGGAGCTGCAGAGACATGTACTTGGGCATTCTGGCCAGTGGGGGAAGAGTTTGCTCCTCTCAACCTCTTGTCCATTATTCGCCTTTATCTCCAGCTGGCTGGATGTGAGCCACACGTCTGTCCAATAATGATAATACAGTTCTGCCTAATGTTACATAACTATATTGTGCAAATTCAGCTCACCACAAAGGAATGAAGGTGGAGAAGCCAAAGATCTTAAGCAAAATGGAAAAAAGACATAAAACTGTGCCATTTGATAGGTCTAAATCTGAGCACAAGGAGTCATCTCAAAGCTAAATTTTAAATGTATAATTTCAAAAGTAAATTAATAAATATTCTTACAAATAATTACAGAGAACATACCTTTATTTTTAAATAGGTTTTTAAGTTAGAAATATGCACTGTTGAGTAGGAGATCTGAATAGTTTTTTTTTTTAAATAAATATATTAGTCCCTGAATTTGCAAGAGTGAAATAATCCAAAATATTTATGCATACAAATAATTTTTCAGTAAAATGAATAACCTATCACATTACGAGTATGAGATAATTTGTTGATTTTATCTACTGTGGTTGTGATTTAATAAAAACCCACTGATATGTGCAAATGGTTTTGGTTTCTTTCTCAGAAAACGTGTGGTATTAAAGAATCGGCCACAGGAGTGAGTGGAATAAAAATGAATGCTATGCTCACTTTCTTAACATTTATCCTCACTTATGTTTTCTGTCTGTGTGGCTTATCTAAGACAAATTCATCAGGATAAGGTGTCGCACTGAAAACGATTCACAGTGAATTCTTGCATGGAAATATCTTTGTGTATGCTATTTCTGACAGAATTTATGTCATGTTGCTAACTGACAGTTCTGACAAAACATGCAGTACATGCTGCATATGCACTTGTTAGTGGCTGTATTTATGGGTTCTTTTGTCGTATCACTGTGCACTTGTGGATGGTAAAATAGGCAGATAGAACTCCCTAGGGAGAGCTAAGGCTTAGTGCAGGCACGCGTAGAATGCAGCTTACCCAGTCTGCCCCAAGTTTCCTGTCTGTGTGTGCTCTTACTTCACAATCTTAAGAGAGAGATCACTTTCAGCACAGCATTCTGTGGATGGGAATTAGTCATGTATCAGACCTTTACGATGACCCAAGCTAGAATTCTGTTCAAAATGTCAAAGATGAAACAAGCTCAAACCCTGCCCATTAGATTTTTATACAGAAAGGGGCACAGGTAGGAATTTTGGGCACTTTGGCAGGTTAATACTGGTTAACACACCATTGCCTCACAGTTGCTCCCCCAGTTTCCTTGGTTGTTCTGTCTACTCAGGGAGAATATGCCCTACTTTTTTTTTTTTTAAATCAACAATGTGAATATCAGTTTTAAGTAATATACCCTTACAACAAGTATGTTTAAGTTGGATGACCATAAAATAGACCAAACAGTTGCATCCACCAAGAGGACCTTGCCAAGTTCAGGCCAAGCACTCTGTCAGGAAACACACCCGCCATACATAAGAGCTGAAGGAAAAATGATAGAAAGCTGATTTTAAATAATGTATACAGTGGGTTTGGCAAAGTAGACAGTAATAATTAACAGAAGAGAAAAATCAAATCAATGTACTTGGATAGTGCTTTTAACAATAGATATTGTTGCAAAGCAGCTTTACAGAAAAATATGTATTTTAAACATATGAACTAATAAGTTTATCCCTAATGAGCAAGCCTGATGCGAAAAGTGAATAACAATAATAAATAAGTGCATGTAAAATGTCTGTAGTGGTATAATCCCCCCCCCTCAATCTTCTAATTTAGTCATGGCCAAATCCTACCCACCAGACAGCTCTCTGCTATCACGCGACACCCACCAACCAGGGAGGATGAAGGTTATCATGTGCTTCCTTCCTTCTCATGTGAAACCAGCCACCCACATCTTTTCGAACTGCCGCATAGGCAACATCAGGGGGCGTCATAACACTCTCTGAGTGGTTTGTGTCACTTTAACTGACATGGGAGAGAATGTGTTCAACCCCTCCATCCCTGAGAGCCAATTTTTTTTTTAGTTTCCAGCCATAGATGCCTGTGGCATCATCAAGATCTGAACTTACGATCTCCAGATGATGGTGCTTTTCTGTTGCGCCACACAAGAACACGTATAGTAGTATAAATTTAATTTAAAATGGATTAATTTTTTTGTCATTAATCTGTGCACAGTAACCCATAACGACAGACAACGATAAGTTTTTAGAAATGTTTACACATGCATTAAAAATGAAAAATTGAAGTTGCAGCTTTGAGTCTTCTTGGGTAAGTCTCTACAAGCTTTGAACACCTGCATTTGGGCATTTTCTCACATTCTTTCTGGCAGATCCAGTCAATCTCACTCAGATTGGATGGGGAGTGTCTGTGAACTGCCATCTTTGAACATGTCTCTCCGCATATGTTCTATGGGGTTCAGAGACTTATCCTGAATCTACTGAGGCATTGTATTGGTTGTATGCTTCAGGTTGTTGTCATGCTGAAAGATGAACTTTTGCCCCAGTCTGAGCTTGTGTGCACTCTGAAGCACTGTTCAAGGACCTCTTCATTTGTCTGCATTCATCCTTCCATCAATTCTGACCAGTCTCCCCATCCCTGCCACTGAAAACTACCATCATTGCATGATGATATAAGCCAATTAATGAGCAGGACCTGGTTTTACGGGATGGCGCACTTGGGATTCAGCCCAAAAAGTTCAATTTTTGTCTCATCAGAGTCATTAAGTGCTTGTCATATGCCTTTAAGTCAGGAGCCCCTAGTCACTCTATAATAAAGTCCTCATTGACGTAGTTTATTCTGAAATTGTTGTCCTTCTGACAGGTTCTCACATCTCTGCAGAGAACTTCTGAAGCTCTGTTAGAATGGCCATTGGGTTCTTGGTCACCTTCCTGGCCAAGGCCCTTCTAGCCCTGTTACTGTATTTGGCTGGAAAGGCAATTGGAAGAGTTGTGGTGATGCCAAACTTCTTGTAATTAACAATGATGAAGTCCACTATGCTCCTGGAAACATTCAAAGCTTTAGAAATGCTTTTATACTCTTGCCTAGATCTAGGTCACAATATAATTTGATTGCAGAGGTCTACAGAGAGATCCTTGGACTTCATGGCTTGGCATTTGGAATGACATGCACTGTGAATTCTAGGAACTTATACACACAGGTACTGTATGTGCCTTTCTAAATTATGTCTAAATCAATTGCATTTGCCACAGGCAGACTCCAATCAAGTTTGAGAGATGGCTCAAGATAATTAAAGCAAACAGGATGCACGTGATCTCAATTGAGTGTGTTAGCCAAGGGTCGAGAAGGACCAACAACCTGTCTCTAGGTTTCTTCTTGCAAGAACCCAGTTTCCTTCCAAGCTATCAGTAAAAATCAACACACGTCATTACATGGCTTAAGCTAGTTGGGGACTGGGGAAGTGGTGTAAAGAGCATTTACTATTACTGAGCTCATGGGTGTTAATGTTCAGCTTATAAATGGTTATCACTTCTGAACTGGATCTGTGTCACATTTATGCAAAATTTTAAAAACAACTTTTGGACCAGTTCCTATAGTGCTGATACTGTTTTGCCACTGTTCCTACTCTGCTGTGAGGATCTCTAGAGCACCTCTACACTGGCTGCAGTCCAACAGTTGGCCTTTATCCAAAGTTATAGTTTAGTATTACCATAGACATTCTTTTATTTATTTTATTTTTTTATTTTCTTCCTTTTGTCTCTTAGTAAAATTGGGGAGCTATGCTATGCATATTAGATTTAAAGAAATACCATTCCCCTAATGGAGAAAAAAAAATACAAATGAGATGTTGGACTATTTTTTCCCCCTTCAGGAAGGGGCTGTGATGTGTTGGGCCTTGTTTGAATTTGAGCTTGTTGGTTATATTTTTGTGTACCGTAGTCAGCTGGGATAGGCTCCAGCTTGCCTGTGACCCTGTAGAACGGGATAAAGCGGCGAGAGATAATGAGATGAGATGAACAGACAGCTTCGTGAAACACTACTCCATTTACTCCATGTCCACTGGGGATTGCTCAGTTCCTTAAGATCTCACCCACCTAAACTAAATCCTCCATGATCCTATCTGATCCTTATATATGTTGACCTTCATAATTAGTGTTTATGAACAAGCTGCAGATAGTCATGATGGAGCAAGACAAGTGCCTCTCTCTGCACGGAGGGGGTAAAGATAACAGATGAGTGAGGCGATGTTTATGGGTTGTGCCAGTGGGACTGAGCAGAGCTATTTCAGGCCTCCAGAAGGGATGGTCTCAGCAGAGGACAGGTGGGATGGCATGGAAACCTTTCCATCGCTATTGTATCCTATAGTCACAGCTGCATATCCAGCAAATGACTCATTCGAGCCAATGTCAACATTCCAACTTTTCAGAAATGTTATTTAAAGAAACTATTTTTAAACACAAATGCCACCAGCAACTATATGGGCACTTACTGGTTCACAAAGTGGGGTCCAGAACTGTAGAGTCCATGAAACAATCTCTGTGTGTGTTTTTTTTTTTTTTAATGACAGTTGTGGAAAATTCGCAGCCCAAATTGTGAATTATGTTCTTATAATTTTTATATTAGCCTATTTGATTGATCAGTTGAAGGGATTTAATCCAAACCTCATCAACTCAAAAATCATGTAGAACTATAATTAATGTGAACTTGAATTTACTGACAATTTTAATAGAAATGTGTTCTTCAGAAATGAAGAGCTCTGTCACCAAAAAGAATTCCATTTCAGCAGGATCACTACATTAGTGTTTACACTCAAAACATACAGTATCTGATCCATCTACCCAATGTTGGAACAGTATTTAGCTTTAAAAACAATCATGTTTTTTAATCACAAATGTATTTTTGAGAATGTGCAAGAATGTTGGTTAAAATTGAGGTGTGACTTACTGTGTGATATGTAGATAATACACATTGGTGCATTAAAGTGTGATGGCTGAAAGTCCCAATGTAAGTACAGAAAACCCTCTACTGAATAATAAAATTGAATAAAATTTACAGTATCTACTTTAGGCAATATCTGTTAGAAAGTGCTACAAGTTGTAAGTCATGGTACTATAAATAAATAGCCAAGAAAAAGGTATGCAAGTACACCACTACTCATGAAAGGATGAGACATGCCCTAACAATCTGATGCACTGGTGAATACACAAATCATAAAATGCTAATGGCTTAAAATGTACAACATATCCCTTCAGTCCAGACATAAATAAATGAAACAGTGTCTTTGATTAATGATAAACACACATGCATTATGTACACACAGTAAGTACTGTATATACTCCTTTTTTTTTTTTTTTAGATCCTAAGCCTTTTGTAAACAGCAGACCCGCTGATCCATTTCAGTCTAGTTCACAAACATTAAACCGACAAACGTCAAGAGATGCTTCCCTGTATCTAAATCCCTGCTGCTGTAATTCCTCTGTTGAAACATCAATACAATCTCTAACACCCTTTCTATACTCTTCTCTTACTCCTTTAGGGCATACCCTAACATGGTTAGAACATGCAGTGGTTTAATTATGATAAAGTCTGGGGCAGTACAGAGTGTTTGGGGGTGGATTGGACTTGGGGTTATGCAAGCAGAGACTGGGGTATTGGTGCTAACTGGGGACAGGCGGGGTTTTGACTGGGTATATATAACTGTGGGGATACTTTTTATTTACTCTCTACGTTGACTTCCTTGGTCCAAGAGCTTCTCTTTTCTGCAAAAAAACAAAAAACAAGCCATGACTTTCTACAAGCACTCAGGTACAAAGTGTGATATGGTTCGATATGTAGAGCATCATACAAGGATACTAGTGGCTTGCTCTTTTCATACCTAACTTCTAGAAATGGTTGCCCTATGGGCTGTAATCTAATGGATGTTAACATTATTAGTATTTTATATTGTAGTTGTGCTGTAGAATTTGGGAATTAACTTCCCCTGATTTCTTTCTTTGTGTAAAATCTAAAAATCTTAAGTCGAATTAGATGTTGAGCCTTAAAGGTTTGGGTAACTGATTTTGACAATATGACTGGATTGCTGTTTATGAAAGTAAACAAAGAAATTCAGTAATTAGGCTTATGTGCTATGGATTATTATGCGTATAATAATAGCTTTAGAAGAGTACATTTCTGATCTCTGCTTTAGATGCATTAGTGTTACCTTTTTGGAGTTGCCTATCATTGTTGGCTCTTCCTCAGTGACTCAGCTGAATCCTATGTAGACCTTTTCAGATGGGCCATGCTCTTCCCACTGGGACAAAACTGGTACTTTATTAAACCCTCTGGCACAGCACACCAAAAGGATCACAGTTATGCGGTCAAGCCAAACGCCCTCATAGTTCTCAGGTCAGATGGATGAAGTTCATATTCAGTCTCCACAGCAAAAGAGCATATTTCCTGTTAGGTCAGGCAAGTGCAAATTATTTCTCTGAAATCTTTAATGCTTCAAAGTTTAGTTCCAACATATTTAGTAATAATATTCAAGTTTGGTGGTAATCTTCACTTTGAAGGCTGATAAGAATTTGGAGTCAATAATACTGCAAAACCATCAATTGAGCATTTGAGGCATTTACATTGGCTCAAAATCAAAAGTAGAGATTTTGAGGAGTTTGGATCTACTGATATCTGCTTACTGTTTTCAGATGCGTTAACACCTTGGCCAGAAACCGATTTCTGTTCCCGTTCATTATGGCTATAGAACCTGTCTGCATATCTTCCATGGTGTTATTAACTCTACTTTTAATTAAACTATGATGTTTCCTTCTGTGAACAATATCTTGCTTATGTTGCTCTGATTTCTTCAGAACTTGCAACTCTGACCTATGGGCTGTTTATATTAATACCTTCAGTAGTATGTTAGCTTGTGGAGCTATGGGAAAGACAAAACTGATAGGCTGTTGCCAGGAAAATTCCACTGGGATGAATTAGTCTGTCCTTCAAAAAGTACAAACTCTCTCGTCAATGGCCAGGACACATAGCACAGTCATCATTAACTAAAGGTGTAAAAGCTAGCTGGAACTCATAATTGTGGCCAGTTGGATAGCTGTCCTTTCATTCATATCTACGCCTTAGATGTTTGGTATGCGGTTGTCGGGCTATGCATGATTACAGCCAACATGGAGGGAGAACGGATTAGCCCACACCCATTCATCATCCCATTCTCGTCTTTCAGGCATGGCTTTAATGGAACATCTGAGTCACCAACACAGATATACAGCTGCAATGTCATTGTATTTTCTTTCAAAGGTTAAATAAAGCTGCTGACATTTGGCCCTGCTAATACAAGCAAAATGACACATCTTGAAAGAATTACTGATGTATTGTTAGACTTTATGAATGTGCCAAGATAAATATGCTTTGTTTTGAAATACCATCATCTAGCCCTGGTTTTAAACATACTTCAGATATTCTTAATCTGTACTGTACTGACCTCTTGAGGCAACAATAATATGGTCACAATAACATATCAATAATGGTAACAGTAGAATAGAAATTCTTCAAGTATTAAAATTTAGAATCAAGTTTATAAATTCAGAATAATATGTCTAACTATTCAAGATGCATCTTCGCTGTGTCGTTTGATGTCACTACAGCCCCACGTACCTATCTCAGCTCCATCATGACAGAGCGCTTCAACTGCTTCTACTGCAGAGATGACCTGCATGGCAAGAAGTATGTCCAGAAGGACGAGAAGCATGTGTGCGTACGCTGCTTCGAAAAGCTATGTGCCAACACCTGTGCAGAATGCCGTCGACCTATTGGAGTTGATGCTAAGGTGGACTTCCTATTCATTTACCAGAGAAATATTCTGACAAACTATAAACTCTTTTCACCACCAAATCTGAAACTCGCTGTATGCTGTACGATCTGATTTCCTTTACGAAAATACAGTGTACTTTAATACATTTTGAAAATGTCCAAGTGCTGTGTTTATCCTAAACAGCTGATGCCTAAATAAAGACAAGTTCTCATTTTTATAATCCCTTCCATTTTAAGGAGCTGACTCATAAGAACCGCCACTGGCATGAGGACTGCTTCCGTTGTGCCAAGTGCTACAAGCCGCTGGCCAATGAGCCTTTTGCAGCTAAAGACGATGGCAAGATCATGTGCGGGAAATGCGGTGCCCGTGAGGACTCGCCCCGCTGCCAGGGCTGCTACAAAGCCATCATGCCTGGTGTGTGATTCCACTCATTTGAACTGGTGTCTATCATCACTGTCTCATCATTAACAAATTTACCCTACTTTTGAGTATTCTTTCAAGACCGCAATTGGCCTCTCTGTTTCCCTTCAGGGTCTCAAAATGTTGAGTACAAGCATAAAGTGTGGCACGAGGAGTGCTTCATCTGCTTTGAGTGTAAGCAGCCAATCCGTACTCAGAGTTTTCTGACCAAGGGGGATGAATTCTACTGTGGCACTTGCCATGAGAAGAAGTTTGCCAAGAACTGTGCCCGCTGCAAGGAGGTGATTGCTTCAAGCATAGAGTAGAGCAGAGGGTCCCAACCAGTGGGTCAGTGAAGGCATTAGGCTTCCTACAGGGGAACCGAATACTATTTAGCAAATGAATTAGTGAAGTAAAATACTATTCAGGCACAAGCGTTCCAGACATCTGACTTTCACATACCAAAGCTTCTTGATTCAGTAATGTATTTAATATCCAACATAGTGCTGTACACCGATCAGCCATAACATTAAAACCACGGACGGGTAGTGTGAATAATTGTTTATCTTGCTCTAATGGCACCTGTCAAATGGTTGGATAGATTAGGTACCCGTGAACAGACAGTTTTTGAAGTTGATTTGTTGGAAGCAGGAAAAACGGGCAAGAGTAATTATCTGAGCAACTTTGACAAACGTCAGGTCTTGTGGGGGTGTTCCTGGTATGCAGGAACTCATCCTGATACCCAAGGAAGGACAGTTGGTAAACTGGCAGCAGGATCATTGATGTGCAAGGGGAGTGAAGGCTATCCTGTCTGGTCTGATCCCACAGAAGAGCTACTGGAGCAAAAATTGCTGAAAAAGTTCATAGTGGCTATGACAGAAAGGTGTCAGAACAAACAGTGCGTCGCAGCTTGCTCGGTAGTTGCAGACCAGTCAGTCAGAGTGTCCATGCTGACCCATATTTGCCACCGAAAGCGCCTAAAAACGGGCATGTGAGCATCAGAACTGGACCATGGAGCAATACAAGAAGGTGGCTTGCTCTGATTAATCACATTTTTCTTTTACACAGTGTGGATGGTCGGATCATGTGCGTTACTTACCTGGGGAAGAAGGCAAGCTATTAAGAGGCAGTGTGATACTCTGGGCAATGTTCTGCTACGAATCCTTGGGTCCTGGCATTCATCTGGATGTTACTCTGACATGTACCAACTACCTGAACATTCTTGCAGACCAAGTACACCCCTTCACGTCAACAGTATTCTCTCATAGCATTCTCTTTCAGCAGGATAATGCTCCCTGCCACACTGCAAATATTGTTCAGGAATGGTCTGAGGAACGTGAGAAAGTTCAAGGTGTTGACTTGGTCTCCAAATTTCCCCAGATCTCAGTCTGATAGAGCATCTGCGGGATGTTCTAGACAAACAAGTCTGATCCATGGAGGCCCACCTCACAACTTACAGTTCTTAAAAGGTTTTGCTGCTAACGTCTTAGTGCCAGATACCACAGCATACCTTCTTGTAGAGTCCATAGCTTGATGAGTCAAAGCGGTTTTGGAGGCACAAGGCGGACCTACACAATATCAGGCAGGCGATTTTAATGCTGTGGCTGATCGATGGATGACTCTACGAACAAATCATAAATCAACCCGAGGAGGAGAGATCTGTACATGGCATAGAGATCTTAAAAATGCACCATGGAACCACTTCCTTCTATTAATTGTTTGAGCAATTAACAGGCGGTTACTTTCATATTATGAAGCACAGTTACAGTAGGACATTAATAACCTTGACAACAAAGGCTAATTCCAGAATCCAAATCTGACCTGTAAGTCTTACATATTTATGATTTTACACTTGTTGAAACCTCTATTATTTAAAAATAACCTGGGAAAGCCAGTCTGCTTCACTGCCAGCCAGATACCACTCCGTAATAAATGTTATTTGTTCCAGTTCAGTGCACGTTGGGAACCCGTAGGGTAAAGGATATACAGGAAAAACCTGAGCGAAGTAATAGACACGTGTTACGCGGGCTATATTTCATTATTATAGTTCACCACAGATTTCTGATTTCAGTGCAAAAATCTTAAACAAAGATTCCCTTTTAAAACTTTTGTTACAACCATCTTACAGCCCATCGCCTCTGGTGGGATCAACTATCAGGACAAACCCTGGCACTCTGAATGCTTTGTGTGCAAAACCTGCAAGAAGTCGCTGGCTAACGCTCGCTTCACTGCTCACGAGGAGGATTTCTACTGTGTGGACTGCTACAAGACCTCCGTGGCCAAGAAGTGCTCTGGATGTCAAAATCCCATCACTGGTAAATATGGATGAATGTTGAATTGTAGCAATGTTAGAGTTACTAAAAGTAATGGCAGTCTTTAAGAAGCCCACACAGACGTATCGACGGTTCACAGCAGTGTATTCGCAACATTGATTTAATATGTTGAAAATGTCACGAAGCTTTAGCGGATTTTTAGAGTGAGAAACTATTAACAAGTGAACACAAGTCATCTCCTGTTTGACACCCACATAAATATGCTTCTTGCAGGTTTTGGCAGAGGGACAAATGTGGTGAATTATGAGAACCACACTTGGCATGAGTACTGCTTTAATTGTAAGAAGTGCTCTTTGTCCTTGGCCCACAAGCGCTTCGTCATGCATGAAGAGAACATCTACTGCCCTGATTGTGCCAAAAAGCTGTGAGACTGCAGATGATGTTCTTTCCAGATCTCATTTTAAGGAAAGGTTTCCACCCTGTACTGGTAGCGAATGGAATTCATTATTAGCATTTTTGGTATGTTCTTTGAAATAGTAATTCATTAAGCAAACAAACATTTAAAAGAAGAAAAAAAAGTGCCCTAGTGAGGAGATTGAAACAGGTGGCATTTTCTATAGAGTGGTGTGTAATTAGTGCAATAAATACACATTTATATTCATTTATCTGTAACTTCACAGCAATACATGAGTGTCTCTGGTGAGCAGCCATAGTGAAATATTTTAGATTAAATATATGAAACCATGCTAAGGCAGGCTTTACTGGAAGATTTCTCATCATAAAGATTTAAGGCAAACTGTTTGTGGAAATGTATTTTGTCTGTTTAACATAACACTTGAGTATTACGTTTTTGGAATTACAATGCGTGACACATTCAACACGAATCCTTTGGCATGCAACAATATTAGTATATACTTTATTCATGGAATTTTGGGTGAAGTAACAATGAATCTCAACAATAAATTTCAAGCTTCAACTAAA
>JAOEHH010000027.1:32118535-32128600 GCA_025447875.1 Notarius cookei | reverse complement strand
GTGACATAGAGTAATGTTTCTTCAGAATTCCGAAAAGAATTAAAAACGGCAACAAAACAGATGAAGAACTGTCCAGAGAACACCGTGCGCTGCGGTTCAAAAACATAAATCGTCAGGACTTAACTGAGGAAAAAGCTATTTACGCCCATGTGTGTGATGACCACTTTATATCTGGTAAGAGCTCATTTCTAATTAAAGTTGTTTTCTGCTGATTACATTGAACTTTTGAGCTTTAATGCGAACACTCTGCTTCTCACCTTGCAAGAGTACCGGCAAACCTACACGATAAAACAAATCCAAATTGGGCAACAGCACTCAAATTAGGATGAAAACTCATCTCGCAGCATCAAGAAATAACAGGATAAATGAAAAATCTGCCAAGAAAGCCAGATTAGAAGCAGTGCAAACCTTAGCGAGTTTGGATACACAAGGAGAACAATGTGGGTCAGCTTTGCCAGGTGAAATATTAGCAATGCCATTCCAGTAACCCAGTAACTTTGTTTACTTATGCATAAATATATAAAATTGTAGAATGAGATAGTTCACAATTTCAGGGTATTCAACCACTGGTAATGAGGCTAAAGCCTCCTTATAATCGGATAGCTTTAGCATATATGGGTCAAAGCCACAAATTTAAACTTTTTCTCTGAATCCTGACTTGGCTCGAGAAAGTCCAAGATGCATCACAGTTATTGTTCGCACGAGATGGCATTTTGGATTTGTATATCATCCAACATGGCGGTGGATACATACATCACACTATTTTGTCACGTGGTTGCACACGAAGAATTGGATTTGGCATAGGTTTTTATGCCCTTCCTGGCACAACCCTCACCAATCTATCCAGGCTTGGGACTGATACTAAGTATGCACTGACTTGTGGCTGGGTATTTTTACCTAATCTGCATGTCTTTGAACTGGGGGGACCAACACAGACATGGGGAGAATGTACAAACTCCACAGAGAAAGGCTCCGGTCGGCTGTGAGGTTTGAACCCGGACACTTCTTGCTAACCACTGCGCCGCCCTGGGCTGTATCCTTATTGTTTATTGCATGCTCACCATGACTGTCAATTCACATTATTGACTTATAGAAAGTATTTCAAGACAAAATAAACTCCATATTTTCATTTTCCCATTTTGCTCCTGCTGGGAGACATATGGCATGTATATCTCGGGAGAAAGGCTTCAGAAGGAAGAGTACTCAGAGTGGGATGTTAAGAGTAGGAAAGGGGGTCATGGGTGGGATTTTGGTGGGATGATTGGGTCTGTTTGACCCCCAGGAACAGAATGCCCCCCTTCATCCCACTCCTCCCCTCCCCCAAGCTTTTTGAGCCCAACACTCAGCTCCTCCCTGTTCTGTCACCCAGCCATTCCGCTTTGCTTAGCACACACAATGGGTGCTCCGTGCTCGGCCTCCTGACGCTGCATTCTGACTGCGCACTAGGGAGCAAGCTGGTGAAGAGGGACTACTGACCTACAGGGGGTCAGTAGAGGCATACATCATGCCATCCTGGGAGCAGTCTGGCCTTGGCACCACACCAAAACCCTGCACACACATATGGACCACACAAAGCAAGTGCCATCTGAGTAAGAACAGAGCACTTGGCAACCCTGAGACTTTATAGTGTGACTTTTGGCAAAATCTTGACAAATCAGGAAGAGAAATTTTAACCTTACCTCTTTGCATAAACAGACAAAATGTTGAGGAAGAGGATGTAGTGAATCTTTGTGATGGAAACCTATGCATACAAAATACACAGACTTTTTTTTTTTATATTTATCCCCTTTCTTTGAAGGTCAGGTTAATAAACACCAACTGCAATTTGCCTAATAAACTTTCACAAGAACATTTATCTCTGTAATTGTCTCTCAACTACATTTAAATGCAAACCTTTAAATGCCCCAAAATCTTTCTGTGGTGTACACAATGCACATGATCTGGTACCTACAGGCAATTCCTCACTATCCTATCTCAAACATCTGTGCCAGAGGTGCAAACAGATACCACACACATGCTATGTCATGTTAAGTTAATCCCGCAAGTGTTCGTACATGTCCAAGAGAGATTGTGTTTGTGGTGTGTATGGAAGAGATTAGAGAAAGTTTGGAGTTAGACTTTTAAAGTGCTTGCTTGTTCACCTACATTTCACAACACAGTGACAACTTTAAGACTAGACAGGCCTGACTGCTTCTCCCTCTCTTTGACATTCAGAGGGAAACGAAGGGAGCTGGGAAGGGACGGGAGAGGGGGCTGAATTATATGCAAATGACCCCCCAAGGAGCATCTGAATTTTATGGGGTTAGAATTTAGTTCATCTAACCTGAATAATCAAATGTGGGAACGAAAAAGAAAGAAAAAAAAAATCCCCTCCCTGCTTACTCCACTACATCTCAAATGCTGTAATCCCCTCCCCAAATCAACAATATCATCTCCTCTCCCATTAACTTACCCCTAGCCGGAGAGAGCAACAGGATGAATAGAGGATCAGTGGAAATTGCTAACAGAGCAAGAAGAGGAGGATGAGGATGAAGCGTCCTGAGGAAGGCAGAGAAAGACTTCATACCTGATCAGGCAGAGCGATCGGCTCCTGATTACGACACCGTTTTCCCAGCAGGCCTACTGCCTCATCCAGAGCTGCTGAATATGGAACAGACAGCCGACCAATCCTGGCATCACTTTCTCTCACCTAATGATAGAATTAAGGCTATTTAGAGCCATTTTCTCATAGTTTATCGGCTTTTCAGAATACACTTTGCCATGAGAAAACTGTTCTGTATTATGGTATGGGAGGTCTGGCATGCAATGGTGAAAAAAGCATTGTGTGACAGAACATAGCATTACACTTAGTTAGTGAGATGGCTGCATTGTGACAGGCACTGAAAGCATTCCAGAGTCAAAATAGTGCCTCATACTGTGATAATTTGCAATTTGAATCTTTATCTGATTCGTTTCATTTTAGGCAAAGGAAAATTATCAATTTTTTCTGTGTTTTAAGTATTTGAAAATAACTTACATTCTAGTGAAAGCATTACGCACGATAAATACAGAAAACTACCACCTTTGTAAAGCTCATAAGTTGCCATAATTCTTTGGCTTTTCAGTTTTGTTTCACTTTGAATGAATTAGAGGGGCCAATACAAAAGGTTATGACTCGTAGAAAGATATTAAGGCAAGGAGCAAGTGGAAAAATTCCCTAAGCTCTGTTAAAATTTATTACAGATACGCAGTACCGGTGAAAAGTTTGGACACGCCTTCTCATTCAGTGGTTTTTCATTGTTTTTATTAATTAAAAGACACTTCATGTCTTAAAGTCATGATGGATGTCGTTTCTCTTTACTTATAGCTGAGCGGTTCTTGATATAATATGGATTACTACAGTTGTGGAATAGAGCTATTTACTGTATTTTTATTATTTACTATTTACTGTTTGATCTCAAATGCATTAAGAATTCAAGAAATTACACTAATTGCCTTTTGACAAGGCATGCCTGTTAATTGAAAAGCATTCCAGGTGACTACCTCATGAAGCCGGTTAAGATAATGCCAATAGCGTACAAAGCGTCATCAAGGTTGACACTGGCTACTTTGAAGAATCTAAATAGGAAATACGTTTTTTTAAACCCTTTTTTGTTTACCACATAATTTCATATACGCTCCATACGTTATTTCATAGTTTTGATGTCTTCAGGATTGTTCTCCAATGTATAAAATAGTCAAAATACAGAAAACCCTATGAATGAGTCGGGATATCCAAACTTTTGACGAGTGCTGTACAGTCCACGGAGCATTATTATTTTAATCTGCATTTCCTTAAATCTATTCAGTCAATTAAACCATGTTTAGGAAGATTATTCTCTTTCATAATGAGATATGACAGCATTTGGAGTTGCGTTCTGTTATGATATATATTTCTCTCCATCACACAAGTCTGTTTTCTCCTACTCAAACACCTGTACATGTCAACAAATATAAAGAAAGGAAAGACGGAAAGACATTTCACTCTGTCTTGTCAGTGACTGCACAGGAGAAAGTGAACATAGAACAGTTCTGTCTCTAGCTAGACATCCACACTCTGCCAAACACGTACAGGGCTGGGGGTGTTGGTGTTGGTGTAGGTGGGCTAAGCTGCTGGAGTTCATTCTCTAGAACCAGTGGAGGAGTAATAATGATGAAAGGCTAAGACACCACCACACTGAGCAACTGGTGCAGTTGTGCTCAGTGAAGAATATACTAGAGATTTAAAAAAAAAAAAAAATCAGATATCCACACATACACAGAATCACTAACATGCTTTAGGCTTTCCAAGGCTTCCCAAAAATCACTAAATTAATGTAAAGACGGCTAATCTTGAAGCGACATTATAAATCCCTTAGTTGCCTTAAATCTCAAACTTTGACCTTTATGTCAGTGAGTGAAGTTGCTGTCACTGAGTTTCCATGTACAAGCAGGTGAATACACCCAACCAAAACCCTCAACAGGCTTAAGGTGAAATAATAATGACTACCTGTCAAGAGACGGCTTAGTTAGCGAACAGAATGAAGGCTGCGGCGCATATGGGAGTCTCTGAGAAATGGTGGCATAAATAATTTGATTTGCTGCCAGATGGGTTTGTTTTGGAAGTTGCAAACTGAAACATTGGTCATTAGAAATGATCATTTTATTTTGACCTGCAAATTGTTAGATCATCTTCAAAAGAGTGCCAGAAATTCATCTTTAATGCAGGATACTAAACAAGGCAGCAGAACAATGCGTTTCATACAGTAATTAGCGCTTTATAATAAAACCTATATATCATCATCATAACAAGCGCATATGACACAGAAACACGAGGTACGGTGTCCTGAATGGGGGCATATAAATGCTTGCCAGATAGTATGTGTTTGGGTGCGATCCGCTTAGACATTACCCAACATTTAGAGGTTGCATGATAAGAGATGGTTTGGGAAGAAATTTCCATGTCAATCAGCCCACACCTGTTCTGTTAACACACCTTTAGGGACAGGAATAACAAGATGCTCAAGAAGAAATGTCTCTGTAGACAAGATGGCACCATTAGGCCACGTGGGAATATCACCCTTCTAGCCGAATGTTTCATGTAACACCTTATAGTACAAGCATCCATAATGAACACAAGTCCGGACACTACTAAGTCAAGTTGAGAAAGAAGACATAAATAGGAAAAAGAAAAAAAAAATCCACAGAACACATAAAGCTCGTTCCCATTTACATGACAACTTAAGAGAAATGCTTTTTTATGACTCATTCAGGCCCTAAATCACGTCTTTCCCACTTTTTTCTCCCATCGCCTCAGCTATTAAATCACCATCTTGACCCGCTGACCCAAGGCCCAGGCTGTAAAAAAGCCCCCTGCAAGTCACAGGGCTGATTGGAGCATTTGAATATGAAATGGCCTCGGCAGGGCATGGAAACAGCCTGGCAAGGCGAGAGCCGTACTGACCCCCAAGCGAGGGGCCCACCGATCAGCAGCTCCAAGGACAGGGGGTTCTCTCTCTCTTTCTCTCTCTCTCTCCCTCGCTTGGTGTGGATTTACTTGGACTTGAGGAGGGGAGGAAGAATGAGAGGGGATGAAGGGAAAGCGTGAGGGAAAGGAGAAAGAGAAGGGGAGAATTTGAATAAGAGAAGAGGCGATTCCTGTTAGCATAACAAAGGAAGCCGCCATCGTCCCTGATTGGTGTCACAGCGCGGCTCTATAGCTGACCAGGCCCCCTGGGTGGGTTGATGTGTGGATCTCAGGCATGTTTATGCATCCAAGGTGTGATATTTGCCAGGGGTGGAGGGACCGGGAGGGTGCAAGAAGTTCTCTCAAGTTTGGGGACGAATTTTTGAGGTGAAATGTGCATATTTCTAACGAAAAAAAAAAAAAGATAACAAAGATTTGTAAATGCAGCCTCTTGCACTCAGAATCCAACACAGAAGTAATTTTCCTTTTAACCACGGCACAACATTTAGAAATGAATACGCTGGTACTAAATGGGAATAATATCTTTACAACCTGTTCCTCAGCATCAATAGAGTTCAATTTGAAGTACTTGCACTAGTTACTTTATCATAAAACAGCTCTTTTTTTTTTTTCCTGGACTGTTCATGTTGAGCACTCAGTCACAGCATATTTTGTCACACATTCCTAATTATTCATTATGATGAACAATAATGAACAATTATTCATTAATAAAAGGACGCATAATGATGATGACTATTCCTTATTATACTACGAAAGGTAATGTTTCGCCTGCACTTAGCTCAATTTGTATGGTTCTAGATCGCAACATAATTTACAATGCCTTATAAACTTTACACTAATATCATTGAAATTAATATTATATTAATTGTGTACTTGCATTGTGAGGCATAACCTTGTCAAGGATGTAGTCTAACATACAATGTTTTCAATTTCACCATTTTATATTTGTTTTGTTTACTGTATTTAGACAAAAATACAATATCAGGCAATAACCAGAACTGATATTCTACAGTAACTGGGACATCTATCTGTCACTTCCTTTTCTTATCCTGCAGATAAACAAGGATCCAGTACTATGGGACCTACAAGTGAAACTGTAAAAAAAAAAAAAAACATACTTTCAAATGCCACTTTAGTGAGCTTTAAAATGCCCCAATAGCATTTTGACAAGCAGCACCTCAAAGTAAAACCTGCATTATGACACTTGATGAGCTGAAAGGCAGACGAGGAGGAGAGAAGAGGACCTCAGAGCACTCGAGTCTCGTCTGGCCTCAGTCTTTATTATTTTATATCTTTCCACATCCACCAAAAGTTTCTCAGTCACATTAATTCATTTTCCTCAAGAGAGCTGCCATACAAGTCGTAACAGGGTTGCGTGCAGTAAAAGAGAATTGTCTTTTAAATAAGAAATAAGAAAATCTGGATATTGTCATAATCTGGTTTTATGCCAAACAAATATTAGATCAAATACAAAAACAACATTAAACAGGTCCTGAGGATACCTGAAATAACAAGATCATGTAAATATCTTGTTGTCATTCATAAATAAATAAATAAAGTTAGTTACATTTTTCATGTGTCTCAAACTGGTAAGGTCACAGAAACCACGTCGTCCGTAATTTGCTTGATTTCAACTGGACCGTTAATTATTTAAGAGCCGATTTTCATCCTCAGATTATTTCTTCAGCCTGTTGTATTGTTGTACTGACACTGTGCAGCTTTACATATAGCATTTGGTCAATGGCTTTTTTTTTTTCAACTCATTTAGCAACAGCCTTTATCAATCAAACGTGTCCAATACTTCTAATTACATGTCAAGAAGCAGAGCCCGATAGACCACAGAACTCATCACGACAGCTCATTACTGATCCACTACAAAAACGCACAAGTTGAATTCAAGCATACTTTTTTTTTTTATTTACATATTTTAATGAAAAAAGTATGAGGTTCAGATCAGGTTATTTACCCATAATTCATCATTTTCATATGTTACACTGACAGAAATTGGGGTACAGTAGGAGTCCATTTCTGTCCCCAAGGTATATCTACACTAATCTACCCCCTAGGGCTCATTAATGGACTTCAAGGTAACTATGTGTACCGTTTTAGGGCCAAACCGATACATATATGTTCCCAAGCAGTATATAAAGGGTACAAATAAGTACCTGAGAGGGTACTGTCCTAGTGACAAGCTGTTGTACGTCTAAAGGTACTTTATTTTCTGAGAGTGTACAAAGAAGTATATTTGAAGATGAGGGAACACTGAATTTTGAAATTGAGCAACTCATCGGATTATCTCTAATCCTCCAACATACGCATTATGAACACATACTAATCCCCAGAGACGTTAATCAATTTACAAGTAGTCAATGAATAAAACTTAATTGTTCCCATGAGGATAACCTCATTACCGATGAAGATTTCTTACAAAAGTTTCCTTCATCCTTCAAATGTTCTTTAAAAAGATTTTGTAAATAATGCATGTAAGACGTGACCTTTTTTGAGGAATATAACCTTTGGTCTGGGTTTAAAAACAAAAAAAAAAAACAAGGCTGGCTAGTAGGCTCTAGAACATTCATGTTGAATGACTTTATTGTACCTCTGTGTTCTCCTGACAATACAGATTTGATAAGAATCTGTAACATGAAGACATGAAACGTTCTTTGTTCATCTGTCAATCTCTGTTCACCTCAACATCCCTGGCCAACACTAATCAATATTTGTGGCCTAGATGGAAGCCATAATCACATACTGCCATGCCGTACCCTGCAGCTCCTTACCCTTTGTTCTGTCTGCATTGTTTCTTTACAGTACCAAATTTGTTCCACTGTCACTGAGCGTATGTGTCTCACTTCAGCTATCAAAAATAAAGTCATTTGTTCCACTGTTTTGAGTTTCATGATGAGTGAAACACAAAAGGACATATAGACAGTAGTTAATGTATGGCTGGACATATTGTATGAGATGTTTAGTATGTATGTATGTATGTTTGTTCGTTTGTTGTATGCCAGCTCCAGCTACGATTACAACTTTTGTGCTTCTTTTTCAACTCTCATCAAATTCTCTTCGTTACCACACAATAAATAGCAAGGGCAGAATATCTCTCGAATAAACAAAAAGAATAACAGAATTCCTGAAACTACTTCACGTGTCTTCATTCACGAACCCATACTGATATCATTAATGGCCTTACATCTTGTATGATATCTCAATGTTTGCTTTACTCACACAAAGAGCTCTAAAGCAAACATATAGTATTAAATAAACAATTACAAATACCTTAATTTGAAAAAAAAAAAAAAAACCAGTGTATGACTGGGAAGTCATTAATTGTGTTTGTATAGAGTGTAGATTTGGATGCTGCAATTAAAAACTAGTTTTTTTTTCTTCCTTTACTCATACGGCATATTACACAGTCACCTGATTTAAAAGGCAGGCTCAGTAGAACGTAACGTCACTCATTTGAGCCACTGCGACTCTGATCATCTTCTTTGAAAAAGTCTAACATGAGTAAATACACCAATCTGTTTCATTTATTTGAATTCTCGCTTCTGTTTTTTGAACCTGCTCTGATTGTCTTCCTCGATAAAGTTTCCTGATTAGATCTGGGTTTATACACTCGTTTTCCAGTGACTGAAATTCGACTGCTGTTAATATTAGCACAGGTTTTTTTTCCACCTGTGCTCCTTTACTGAACCTGACAAGGAACAGTAGCTGACCTTTATTCCACCCACTCAGCATTCTTTGTGGTTGCTATACTATGGAGCCACCAACCACGGATATTGTTAACAGCAAACATCACAGGAACGGGATGAGCAAGCTGGCACACATCCGCCCATGTCAAGGCTGAGATTAAATCCAACTGCCAGGAGACATTATGAACTGAATTATATCTGAAAGACAACAACCTGAAAGTTTGCTTCCTTTCATTTTTTGGTGTATTTTGAGGCGAATGCTAGAATGGCTGTAATGCAGTGCTTCAAAGCCAAATGAGTTGTTATAAAATTTATTTCATACCATAAGACCAGTAATAAAGATTAGATGCCCGGTGGCTTCGTTTACAATTCTGGTTAGTGAAGGATAGATGCAAGTGAGTACAGGGACCTAAGAAGTGGAACCTACACCTAAATAAAGTCCAAAAGAATAGCCAACTCTGCGAGGTGGGGATGAGTCAGTGAGGGTCAGCTCAAAGCCCTGACCCCATAAGGATTGGATGCCATTTTCCCACGGCGGGAGCTGCTCTGAGAGGGTCTCATTAACAACATCTGCCCCAGTTCAGGGGGGATTAACCCAGCCCTCAAGCTTTTGCACCCCCTATTCTCCACTCCACTAGGCTGTCAGTCCTGCAGCCAACAGCAGCCTCTGTCCAGTGGACAGGACTGACGGCACTGCCTCCAGCCAGCCTGCTCCCCCATAATGCCCTACTGATCAATAAGTCATCCCTGATACACAACTGCATGCATTGTCTGATACTCTTGGCATACCACAGAACCAGTTTAGATGGTTTTCTATTTACACACATCCAGTGTTTTGACGTCCAACCTAGTGTATGCAAATGCCTATCGATGCGTAACACATAA
>JAOEHH010000027.1:32077756-32088429 GCA_025447875.1 Notarius cookei | reverse complement strand
TCCAGGGTGTACCCCGCCTTTCGCCCGTAGTCAGCTGGGATAGGCTCCAGCTTACCTGCGACCCTGTAGAACAGGATAAAGCGGCTACAGATAATGAGATGAGATGAGATGGGATGTCGTGTGCTCCAGACCAGAGATGAAAAAGACCATCCAAACTGTTACCAGCAACAAGCCAGAGTCTGTCATGGTACGGGGTTGTATCAGTGCCCTTGGCAAAGGTAACTTACACTTCTGTGATGGCAGCATTAATATAGAAAAGTGCATTGAGATTTTGGAGCAACAGGGATATTTCAACAAGACTATGCAAAACCCCACATTACAAAGGCATGGCTGTAGAAGAAGAGGGTGCCTGTCCCCTCTGTCCCCAATAGAAAATGTGTTGTGAGTTTTGTAACAAAAAATATGACAACGATGACCTCGTACTGTTCCACACCAAGAATGGGACAAAATAACACCTGAAACATTTCATCACTTGGTGTCTTCAGTCCCTAAACATCTTTTAAGTGTTGTGAGAAGGAATGGCAACATTATAAAGTGGTACATGATTTATCGTCCCAGTTTTTTAATGTGTTGCAGGAATCAAAATGGAAATGTGTTTATTTAAAATAAATAAATTAATAAATAAATAAAAATCATGAGGTAAAACATCAAATAATGTGCTGTTGTATTGTTTTCAGTGTAATACAGCTCAAAAATGATTTCCAAATCATTGTTTTCAGTTTTAATTTCGATTTCAACATACCATTCCAACTTTTTCTGCTTTGGGCCAATCTATCACAGGGCTATACTTTTTGCTACATTATAACATTTTGCTATAAATACCAAAAGCACACTGTAGTTTATAGTCATAAAATACATGTGAGTTTGGAGAAATTTATCTTCCCAGGATAAAATTCAAATTGAAACACATCAAAGTTCATCATCTGTTGCATGTTTGTTTTCATTTGAATGGAAGCTCCGCTATTTGGTAGGACCTCATTTTATATTTTATTTAACCGACCCCTGTCTGATGGGTATTTCCTGCGTCTCCCCTGCACCTGTTTCGGCCCTTAAATCATCTTCAGTGTTTGAAGAAGCGCGCTCAAAAAATAAATGAATAAATAAATCCCCAGTTTAGTCTGCGCCATTGTTGGGTTCACGCAGAGATGATTACAGGCCGATCCAGGCCGATTAAGACGCATTGTGATTGGTCAAAAGTTTGGTGCTCGTGTGGTCGTTATCTCATCTCATTATCTCTAGCCTTTTATCCTGTTCTACAGGGTCGCAGGCAAGCTGGAGCCTATCCCAGCTGACTATGGGTAAAAGGCGGGGTACACCCTGGACAAGTCGCCAGGTAGGGCAGGGCAAATTGAAACATAAAACTCAGTAAAACCAAGGATGTATATAACAAGCAATGATCAACCTAGAATTGCTTCTTAGAATTGTGTCTTAAAAACAACTCATAGCATTACCTTAATACTAGTAGTAATAAATTGCAATATCTGAAATAAATATATTCAATAGTCCTCAATGACTCAAGTGGAAACCCAGATATCGTACTTCCACCCGCCCAACTGCACACTTTTCCGGGTTAGCTGTGAGACCTGCACGCCTCAGCGACTTTAGGATGGCCCTAAGGTGTTCCAGGTGCTGCAGCCAATCATTGCTATAAATAACGATATCATCGAGGTACGCTGCCACGTAGGCAGCGTGAGGGTGGAGAATCTTGTCCATGAGCCGTTCGAACGTAGCGGGAGCCCCAAATAACCCAAAAAGAAGAAGTGTGACAAATTGGTGTATCCCAAATGGTGTGGAAAAGGCCATTTTCTCTTGGGATAGAGGAGTCAAGGAGATCTGCCAATATCCCTTCGTTAGATCCAGTGTCGAATAAAAGCAAGCAGCGCCTAACCAATCGAGCAACTCATCAATGTGAGGCATTGGGTATGCATCAAATTTAGACACCATGTTGACCTTTCTATAGTCCACACAGGACTGGACCGACCCGTTGCTCTTGGGAACCAAGACCACCAGGCTGCTCCAGTCACTGTGGGACTCCTCGATTATGCCCATTTTGAGTATGGCCTTGAGTTCATCCCAAAGCACCTTTTTTTTGTGTTTGGGCAAGCAGTAAGGGCAGCTATGCACCACCACCCCCGGGAGTGTCCCAATGTGGTGTTCTATGAGGTGGGTGCGGCTGGACAGGGACGAGAACATGTCGGAAAATTCCTTCTGCAACTTGGCCACCTCCATGAGTTGGGCCGGTGAGAGGTGGTCTCCACAAGGGACCGGAGTGGCTTGAGATTTTTTTTTTTAACCTCCAGCCCCAGCTCCACTTTCTCTGGGACTACTGATGCCAATGCCACGGGGACCCCCTCATTCCAATGTTTTAACAGGTTGAGGTGGTAAATTTGCAATGCCACACCCTTGTCTGTTCACCTCATAGTCAACATCCCCAACTCACCGTGTGACCTTGAAGGGCTCTTGCCACTTGATGATTAATTTGGAGCTCGATGTGGGCTATAATACGAGCACTTTGTCTCCCGGTGTGAACTCTCTAAGGCGCTTGCCCTTGTCATACAGCTAGACTTGATGTTCTTGTGCCTGCCATAAATTCTCCTGGGTTAAGTGTGTGAGGGTGTGGAGTTTTGTGTGCAGGTTGAGAATGTATTGAATTTCGTTCTTGCTAGGCAAAGGTCTCTCTTCCCAATTTTCTCATAGCATGTCCAAAATGCTACATGGCTTACGCCCATATAATAACTCAAATGGTAAAAAACCTGTGGAGGCTTTTGGGACCTCTTGTACTGCAAATAACAAGGGCTCAAGACATTTATCCCAATTACGTGCATCCTCACTTACAAATTTACGAATTAAGTTTTTGAGTGTCTGATTAAACCGTTCCACTAAGCCATTCATTTGTATGTGATAGACACTGGTGTGGATAGACTTAATTCCCAATAACCCATACAGTTCATGCAGTGTGCATGACATAAATGTAGTGCCTTGGTCTTTCAGGATTTCTTTCGAAATCCCGACCCGGGAGATCATACGGAAGAGCACTTCTGCAATACTGTGTGCTGAGATATTGTGGAGAGGCACCACTTCTGGATATCACATTGCATAGTCCACCAGAACTAAAATAAAGTGATATTCCCATGCTGACTGATCTAATAGCCTGATGAGATCCATACCAATTCTCTCAAAAGCGGTCTCGATTAGAGGGAGAGGGCACAAAGGCATTTTTGGAGTAGCCATGGGATTTATTAATTGGCATTCACGGCATGCCGCACACCACTGACAGACATCCTCATGAATCCCTAGCCAACAGACCCGGGCCATTATTTGGGCTAGTGTTTTATCCTGCCCTAAGTGTCCGGCCATGGGATTAAAGTGAGCAACATGGAATACGAGTTCCCTGTGGCTCTTTGAGATTAACAACTGAGTTATTTGTTCACCGGTTTGAGTGTCCTGTGTCACTCGGTACAACCTGTCCTTAGTAATAGCTAAATATGGGAAGACCGGTGTCACGCTTGGCTGGAGAGTTTGACCATCAATTACTCTCACTTGGTCAAACGCATGTCGCAGAGTCTCATCTTGAAACTGCTCTAACAGGAAATCTTCAAGGGAATCCCTGAGAGAGGGAGGAGGGGCGAGCTGCTCTTCACTCCTCGTATCGCCCTGACACGGTGCTGATGTAGACGGCCCTGTGACAGCTTCCCCAGTCAATGCCACACTGGGATCCTCCTGTGACGTACTAATGCAAGACCCACCTCTTACTATGTGTTCCATCAGTTCTTTAAACCCTGGCCAATAAGTTCCTAAAATCAGCATGTGGGTGAGACAAGGATTAACTGCTGCCTTTATTCTATACTTTTCTCCCCGAAATAGAATGTGGACAGACACTAATAGGTAGTTGTGAACATCCCCGTGCACACACAGCACCTTCACTATTTGTGTTCTCCCCAGTGCCTCACCTTGCACCAGGCTTTGGTGGATTGAGGTCTGGTTACAACTGGAATCCACCAATGTGTGATACGTATCCCCTTGTACACTTACCAGTATACAATATGCTCTGGCCTGATCGAGGGTGGTCTCTGGCGTGTTGGGGATCCAGACCACAGCTCCCACCTCCATTGTGAAGCACTGACTCTGAAGATGTCGCGGCTCCCAGCAGCGCCAGGATACCAGTCGAGGCTTTCCATCTGCACCAGTGTTATGGGCATCACTCACCTGAAGGGGAGATGACACAGACACGGAAGGGAAAAATGGGAGGACACCACGGGTGCATCAGGCCGGCTGGGGGGAGCCAGCCCATGCCTCCATGGTGAGGAAACAGGGTGGGGAAGGGAAGAAGAGAGGGAGAAGGAGAGAAAAAAGGAGAAGAGGCAACACATCCTCCTGCTGTCGGAACCACTGCCAGGTGGTCCTCCACCAGTTCGATGGCTTGTTCCAGTGACACCGGGCAATGACACTGGACCCACTCCGCCGTTCCTCCCGGAAGTCATGCGATGAACTGCTCCAGTGTCATCAGGTCAATGATTCCCTCGGTGTCGTGGTCATTCACCCTCAGCTACTGCCAGCAGGCATCTCGGAGCTGTTGGCCAAATGCGAACAGCTGGCCAACCTCCTTCAACTTCAGCATCTGGAAGCACTGACACTGTTGTTCCGGGGAGCAGCCGACACACTGTAGAATGGCTTGCTTCAAGTCAGCATATACAAGCCAGCTGTCGACAGGGAGCTGCAGCACTGCGAGCTGCACCTCGCCAGTCAACAGTGGAAGTAGGCGGGCTGCATGCTGCTCGACCGGCTACTCCCACACTTCGGCTGCTTGCTCAAAGAGCTCTAAGAAGGCTTCCAGATCGTCATGCAGGCCCATCTTCATTAGGGTGAGGTGGAGAGGTTCTGCTGAAGTGGCAATTAAGGACCCCGCTGATGCGAGCAGGTGCTGGAATGCCTGGTGATCTTCCTGCTGGGCCAGCACCAAGGCTTTGAAGGATTGTTCCTGCTCCTTCCAGAGGGTGGTCAGTGCTTGATGCTGGTTCTACTGAGCAGTAGCGAGGGCATGGATGAGGTCCTTGAACGCCGAGGACTCCATGGGCTGGCTCCCTTCAGTACTCCCAGGTTTTGGCACCACTGTAATAGTTTCCCTGGTGTGAGTGAAGTACAGAAGTATGGCAGGAGGGAGATAATGTTCACACACATGTTTATTGACAGCTTTTCAGCTTCACTTAGCTCACTCTAGGACACGTACGTACATACGTACGTACGTACGTACGTACGTACACACACACACACACACTAATTGACAACAGGTGTAACGACTTGGCCACTCACCTTCCTCGACCCCACCCTCCATTCACAAACTGATGCCTGGCCATGCCCCCGTTGCCACACAATAATTAAAGCTTATATACAGTCAGGTCCTGTTACCTCCATGCCAGAACCAGCCACAAACTCCATTCCCCAGTAGTCTTCATGGACTACAATCATGGTGGATTCTAATGTCAGTTCCTCACACTCCTCACGTGCACCCATATTTTCCAACTACTTACAAATAAACAAGTAAAAAAGACCTTTCAAGGATTTTCTTTCAAGTGTGGCATTAGACTTTGGAAACTGTTGCTGTTAATTCACAAAAGGAAGTCTATAGTGAACATTGGGCTGAAAAATCAAAACAAACCCATCAGAGCAAAAAATATTAGTTGTGGCCAATTTAATACATTCTTCAAAAGGAATAATGCATTGTACTCATTGTACATTTTGGTGTTCAGGAACACCAAAAAGCCTGGAAGACCACAGAAAACAACTGTGGTGGATGAAAAGAATTCTTTCCCTGGTGAAGAAAAAGTCATTTACAACAGTTGGCAAGATCAAGAACACCCTCCAGGAGGTAGGCATATCTGTGTCAAAGTCAACAATCAAGAGAAAGCTTCGCCAGAGTAAATACAGAGGGTTTACCACAAGGTGTAAACTGCTGGTAAGCTTTAAAAATAGGAAGTTCAGATTAAAGTTTGCTGAAAACATCTGAAAAGCCCACATATGTGTAGAACAACAGGGACAGATTGCTCTGCCTCATTAATGGATGCAGCAGAGTCAGATTCCCTCAGAGTCACACTCTTGGCACAATGTCATCATCTGGTCTCACATGATCAACAATTCCAGAAAATGAACACACAAATCTAACAGCTCACAACCACCCTTGTTCAGCTCACTCCTCAAAACTCCACTCCCACCACTACATCTGCTCTCCCCATTTACTCACTCATTGCCAAGCTAGATAAGTTCACAGGAGACACTGCCAAATGCAGGGGCTTCCTCCTACAAAGCTCCCTCTACTTTGCAGCATAAGACAGTCTGTCCAACAAAGGCAAGATCACTGAACTTATCAGCTTACTCACAGACAAAGATTTCTCTTGGGCAACCACAGTGTGGGAGCAAGGTGGTGAACCACAGACTTCTTATCAGCACTTCTTCACCCTTTTTTGCCGTGTTTTCAATAATGCCCCAGAAAAGAAAGACATTGGCAAAAGGTTAATTTTGGTCAGACAAGGGTGACAGCTAGCTGCCGACTGTGTCTTAGAGTTCCGCACTCCAGTAGCTGAGAGTGGATGGAATGAGCCAGCGCTAAAAGCCACTTACAGACAAGGACTCAATACAGAAATCCTCATGGAACTGGCATGCTGGGATGACAAGACTACCCTTGACTCCCTCAAAGACTTGTCAATTTGTCTAAACAATCTACTCCAAAACCATAACTGCTAGCTACCCATTCTTTATTTAATTTAATTTCAAATTTACAGTGGTAGACAGCTAAAATAATAATAACTTTGTGGAACATGTCCAAATATCCCTATTAATGTGGTGGGTGAGTGTACAGTATATATAAATGTTATTTTGGTTCATAGTGATTGTCTTACCCACATGGAATTATAGAAATATGCATATGGCCTCTCATTTACATTACGTTACATTACATGGCATTTAGCAGACACTCTTATCCAGAGCAATGAACCATGAGTGCAAAAGTCAGGTACACGAAGTGCTGAACTTCTAGACAAGAAAGTTCTAGTGGCAGCTGAACAAATGACAGCAAGACCTAGTGTAATATGCTGTTGAAATACCAATACTCAAACAGCCATGGGAACAAACCCACCATATAAAGTATAACTAAATAGAGAACTCAAAACGGCTAATCCTAGGCTAGACTATACATAGCCTGGATTGGTCTAGACTGAAACACAGTTACACAGTCAGCAGGGATGAAGGGGAGAGGTGCAACCTGAACAGGTGAGTCTTCAGTCTGCGCTTGAAGGTGGTCAGGGAGTCGGCAGTTCTGACCTCAATGGGAAGGTCATTCCACCAACGGGGAACCAGCACAGACAGCAGTCTTGAGCAGGCTGGGCAGGAGCAGAGAGGAGGAGGGGCCAGGTGACCAGTAGTAAAGGAGTGTTGGGATCTGGCTGATGTGTAGGGGAGGATCAGACTCTGGAGGTATGCTGGCCTTAACCTCTTGAGAGCCTGGTAAGCTAGCACCAATGTCTTATATTTGATGCGAGTTGCAATAGGTAGCCAATGCAGGTCAGTAAGCAGAGGGTTGACATGGGAAGAATGAGGGAGGCTGTAGACCAGATGAGCTACAGTGTTCTGGATGGCAGAAGCTGGAAGGCCAGCAAGGAGAGAGTTGCAGTAGTCCAAGTGGGAGAAGATCAGTGCTTGGGCCAGGAGCTGAGTAGAGTAGGTGGTAAGAAAAGGGCAGATCCTTTGGATGTTGTCAAGGAGGAATCTATGCATCTGGGTCACTGCAGCAATGTTCGCTGAGGAGGAGAGTTTGTCATCGAACACGACCCCTAGATTCTTCACACTTGATGTAGGAGACCTAGAGATGTCCCTCCAAGGAGATGACAATGTCAAGGGGTGGAGAGGATGGAGCAGGAATGTAGATTACCTTGGTCTGGCCTGGGTTGAGCTTCAGGTGATGGTTGTCCATCCAACTATGGATGTCATGCAGGCAAGCAGAGTTGCAAGCAGAGATCTATGTGTCAGAAGGAGGAAAAGAGAGAAACAGTTGGGTATCATCAGCATAGCAGTGGTAGGACAGACCATGAGCAGAGATAATAGGGCCAAGAGACTAGGCATTGAGGGAGAAGAGAAGCAGACCAAGGACTGAACCTTGAGAGACACCAGTGATAAGTGGGCATGGTGCTGATACAGTACCAGACCAGGTAACCTGGAAGGAGTGACCAGAGAAGTAGGACTTGAACCTGTCTAGGGTTGTCCCGCAGATCCCAAAAGCTGACAAGGATGACAGGAGGATGAGGTGATCAACAGTGTCAAATGCAGCAGGAAGATCAAGGAAAATCAGAACCGAGGAAAAGGAAGCAGCATGTGCTGCATGAAGTGCCTCACTGATGGAGAGAAGTGCAGTCTTGGTTGAGTGTCCAGCTTGGAAGCCGGACTGGTGAGGATCCAAGAGGTGATTCCATGAGAGAAAAGAGGAGAGTTGGTTAGCAACAGCACGTTCAATGTCTTTGATAGGAAGGGGAGAAGAGAAGAGAGCTTCTTCAAAGCCCTCTTCACAGTTTTGAGTGCATCTTTAGGCAAGTGCATATTTAGAATGATGGCAAAATACTGTATTCCTGAACCCTATAAGCTTTCCTGAACTGAAAAATGTTTCTCATGCATCTCAATCAGGGGCATAGCCAGACCTTTGGCCAGGTTAGACCCAGTGACTGTTTTGAGGTGGCAATCTATCCATCCATCCATGACCTGTAGCCGCTTATCCCGTACAGGGTCACAGGCAAGCTGGAGCCTATCCCAGCTGACTATAGGCAAGAGGCGGGGTACACCCTGGAAAAGTCGCCAGCTCATCGCAGGGTGGCAATCTAGGGTAGGGTAAAACAATACTCTCATCCATAAAAAACCCGACATGTGTCTACCCCAGTGGCGATGTGGGTTTTCTGGTTATTTATTTATTTATATAAATAAGGCAAGCACAAGCATTGCCACTGAAGTACATGTGTATCTTGGTGTGTTCTGTTTTATCTCTGGTCTGAACTCTAGTTTAATTCTCAGTCTTTCCTTACAAGAAAGAGACTTTTTCCAAAATCAAGTGGACAAAATTATTAGTGTTTCCTCGCTAAGTTGCTAACTAGATTAACCAAATTTCACCAAAGATGATATTAACAGCTAGCTATCTTGACCTATAAACAAACAAAAAAGGCAAATAAACAAAACTATGTAAATAATCAAACAAAAGTATGTGCTGTGATTGAGCTCTAATCAGGAGCAGGTGCATGGTAATTTACCCTAATGGCGTGTGCATGCTTTGCAGTCTGCAGCTACACGCTCCAGGCTCCAAGGCATGTGGACATGACAGATGTAACCAGACAACTGTTTGACATATCAAGTTTAATATTCGATTGTAACTTTAAAGTAATGATGTAACGTGAAAGAGCTGGTTCACTGCTGTCCACCAGGCACCCAGCAGAGTTACACCATAATAAATGTTGTGGTGTTGTTTCTGGCGCATGGCGTGTGGTGTCAAAGAAAAGAATAAATATGTATTTGTAACTGTCACAAGACAATGCAGCAATTTATTGACATGAAATACATTACATTACACAATTTGATGGTTCATATGCTATAATATTATTATTCTATTCAGTTCGATTTTGTGTCCTTGCAAATATTTTGCTCATACACTCATTGGGAGGTCTGCTTTTAGGCACTGCCTAAATATGTATATTAAGTTACATGTATCACCCTCAACCTTTAACCAGTACTCAACATTTTTGCACTGTCTAGAATTCACAGCAGACCCATAGCCAATGATCACTTATGCTTAAACTTTAGCTAGCAGCTTCCATTCAGAAACAATCAATCCTTTCTCTTGCCATAGCAACTGGTAGAAAATAAAATGTAATTACACTAAGAGATGCATTCAGTTAATGGCATAGCAGTTAAATATGGGATCATAATGATGATTTTTGTTGACCTTTTATAAATTTTTTTATGATGTGAAACATGAAGAATAGTTTCTATCAGTCTACTTTGCAGAAACATCCTATTTTTCTTTCATTGGTGTTAATCAACAGACAAGATAACAATAATAAGTTTTAAAATATTAGTTTAGTTGATGGCCCATCAAAGGCTTGCAAAATGCTGATGAGGCCCATGCAGAATTAGAGTTTCCCAACCCTGGCTTAAGTGTACAAGTTGTATTGATTTAAACCTTAATGCATTAATTTAGAATCCAAATATGGGGCATGTCACCCCAAAATGAGCCCAGTGTAGCAAAAAGATGGCCCACACATTGCTTTACTAATTTTGCTATAAATACATTCTTTAATTTATAATGTGTCAATCAACAAAATATTATACTATAAAACAACACATAAATATGACTAAATGACAACTACTGTAGATAAGATAAGATATTCCTTTATTGATCCCATGAGGGGAAATTCAGGTGTTGCAGCAGCTCAAGTACAGAGTAAAAGATAAATGTAGGTCATTTCATAGTTAATTAATTAATTAGAATAAAGACATGGGTGGCACGGTGGTGTAGTGGTTAGCGCTGTCGCCTCACAGCAAGAAGGTCCAGGTTCGAGCCCCGTGGCCGACGAGGGCCTTTCTGTGCGGAGTTTGCATGTTCTCCCCGTGTCCGCGTGGGTTTCCTCCGGGTGCTCCGGTTTCCC
>JAOEHH010000027.1:31747693-31758062 GCA_025447875.1 Notarius cookei | reverse complement strand
AGTTTGCATGTTCTCCCCATGTCTGCGTGGGTTTCCTCTGGGTGCTCCGGTTTCCCCCACAGTCCAAAGACATGCAGATTAGGTTAATTGGTGGCTTTAAATTGACCGTAGGTGTGAGTGTGAATGGTTGTTTGTCTCTGTGTGTCAGCCCTGCAATGACCTGGCAACTTGTACAGGGTGTATCCCACCTCTCGCCCATAGTTGGCTGGGATAGGCTCCAGCTTACCTGTGACCCTGTAGAACAGGATAAGCGGCTACAGATAATGGATGGATGGATTGGATTGAAAAGTTAAGGCCTCTCCTTATCATTTCAATTCAATTCAATCCAATCCAATCCAATCTATTTCAATCCCTACCAGAATCAAATCATCAGACAGAAGAACATGAAGAAACTTGTCAGACTTGACCATGCAAATCCAGATGGCTGTTATAGGATCCAATGAGAAAGGAAGCAGGTAGTTCTGGACCTAAAATTAGGCTTAGTCATAGAGGAAGACTCTGAATACTATTTAATAATTGAATGTCATACTACATCAAAGTGCACTGTATAGTGAAATCTGCAATACTCATTGTGTGGTAGAGTCTAGCACAGAGGATGTCTGGCAATGACTTCCCCAGCCGTGCACTGTTCTTCTGGGGAGAATTTTTAGGGGTAAGTGTGCATCTTGCCTTAGAAAGGATCCAGGTGTCAGGAACTGGGGCACACACTCTTAGTCAGCAGTTACAGACTGAATTGTCTAAACACCTGGTTGAAGTAGTCTAAACAAAAAAACCCTACTGATGATTGCACTTGGTCCACAGGGATCCCAGAGGCACCAGCAACACCAAATTTTACTCACTGGATTTGACAGAGACCAGTATGTAGCTAGTCACCATGATATAATTTAATATTTCAGTTTCTTATGTGTTCTTCAGTACTTGAAACAGTAAGAAAACAATTATCTAGTTTAAAAAAATTGCTTTAGTTTGTTTTATTTCTTAGGTGATCTTTTCAGACAATTTGACAAACAGTATACATTGGAAAGTTAGTTTAATAAAGAAATACACAAATATGGAATAAAAATATTTCATAGCATTTACAGTATGCACAAACATTATCACATGATTATGGATCAGACTAGTCAGATTCCAAAGTGTGCATACAGTGATGCGTGAAAGTTTGTGAACCCTTTAGAATTTTCTATATTTTTGCATAAATATGACCTAAAACATCATCAGATTTTCACACAAATCCTAAAAGTAAATAAAGAGAACCCAGTTAAAGAAATGAGATGAAAATATTATACTTGGTCATTTATTTATTAAGGAAACTGATCCAATATTACATATCTCTGAGTGGCAAAAGTATGTGAATTTTTGCATCCGGTACCTGTTATGACCCGTTTGTGCAGCAATAACTGCAACTAAACGTTTCTGGTAACTGTTGATAAGTCCTGCATATCAGCTTGGAGTCAAATGATTCAGTCTTCTAGAAATTGCTACAGTATGTTTTTCTTTGTACTTCTCTGCAGGTGCGGTGATGAAATTGTGGCTGTGAATGGAGCTACTACAGTGGGAATGAACAATTCGTCCCTGATTCCTATGCTGAAGCTACAGAGGAATAAAGTCACACTTACTGTCGTATCCTGGCCTGGAAGCCTTGTATAAGATCTGACTCATATAACATGTTCTCACTGGTCTCAGATGTGACTGTTTAAAACTGGTTTTTGCAATTCGATATCTGGTGAAAATGGATTGAATACTGGAACGTCGGACGATAATCACCGACTGGTTTTAAAACAAAAGGACGATCTGGACGTGTTTATTCCTCCTTCCTTATGGAACTGTGCTTGCTGGAGGGATGGATGATGCTTTTAAGCACATGGACACCGGAAAATATTTCAGTTTCTAATTCAAGGTGATCAACAAACATGGGTCAGTTTTACTGAATGTTTATTTTCTTTGCGTCACAACAATACTTTTCACCTGTGTGTGTTTTGTGAGTGGGAACATGCACCAATGCTGTACTACTTTGAGTGGGTACATTTAAAGAATGACCAATACAGACACACTTATGAGTGTGGTAATTTGTGTTAAATTACTGAATAGTGACGCAGGGTGCGACTGTTTCTATGATCCTACATAAAATGGGACAATACCAAAGTCTTAATATTTTTCTTAATTATTTTTCTTTTCCTTTTGCAATTTTTGTGAACGTAGCTGTTCGTTATCTGATAGCCGGTTACTGAGTGACATGATTTTAAAACGATGTAAATCATGGCCATCTTGTTTTTCATTTTAAGTATCTAGACTTGATTTGTATATGTATAGAAACCAACTGCCTTAATCGCTATGAAATCAAAAGGCCATTTTAATTTCATTTTTTAATCCAAATGTACACTGGCTTCTGCTTTCTTTACATCAATGATAGAAAAGGGCTATTACCAAAACTATATAATAAAGGATTCAGATTTATTTTATGACTTTGTTCTAGACAGGTAGTAATTTAGACTCTTCTACACACTGTCCCTCCTCACCCACCAGTAACTTGCTTATGATGGGGGGGAAGTATCTTAAATTCAGATCATTGCTTCTCTTCCCTGTATATATTCAGAATATTTATGCAGAGTGACTCTTTCTTTCGAAACTCTTGCTGGGACATTTAATGTATTGTGAAGACTTTTCTGTGAAATCTATTTGACTGAAATACCCCCCACCCCACAAGGATAGATCTCATCCTCACCGCTCCTGATTCTAGGAGGAATTGAAGAATACAGTGTTTGTTTTTACATGGAATTACATTCAACCATGCAAAGTATAAATTCAGCAGGGAACGTAGTGGAAAGTATGGTAAACTGAACAAGTCACGTCTTGTTCTTGGGAGGTGAGTAAAATCCTCAGTTGCTCTATCTGTAGATTATGGTGAAAATAAACATTTCCTTCACACGAAGCGCTAGAAACCTTTTTTTTCTTATGTTCATTGTAAAATGTATGTAAAGTTTAGGTGACGATAACAGTATATACTTGATGTTACCACATGTGATTTGTACTATATAAAAACAAGTCCAAAGAAAGCATAGTAAAACTGGTTTGTGTTGCATTTTAGCACAATGACCCTGCCCTGTACATGACTTAGCCTGCCCTCTTCAGGCTGCCAGAAACTCCAGTTTAAGACTTTAATTTCCTCATGCAATATTGTGTATTGAGTGGGCGATTTCAAATCACAGATCTATCCACCATTCCTAAAACACACCGAGATGAAATGAAGTGTGTGCGCTAAACCTTGCAGCTGTGAGAACGAGTAGATCCTGAACTGAATTTTTCTTCTCTACTTTAAATCCACATTTCACTGAAATCCAATGATTAATCCGTATACTAAACAGCATTTGTGCATCCATATTCATTTTCTCTCTTTGGTTTTTCAAATAGATTTTAGTTTATCCTTTCGTGTTTCATTTACTCTCTATTACACCAGTTAGTTCACCATTTAATCTGTAAATCAAAGACATCACAGCCCAACGTACACTATTCAAGTAATATGAAAAAGATTGTGGTTATGGATATTCACTTTTCCTTTTAACGTATTTCTTTCAACCTGGACCACATTCACCCCTTTTTCATTCACATTTCTACTTATTTCTTCCATCACCGGGCTGCATGAACATATTTCAGTGTCTTTCAAGGTTTGAAATTTTCAGTAAGATGGATAACAGGAAACATGAAGGCTGCATTTTGAATACAGGCTGTGTGTTTTGTTTTAATTTAGCAATAAGTAAAAAGCTTGAAATCGACACTGCATCAAATTATCTGCTTTTGGTAAAGACTGATTTTATACAGAATTCTGTCAAGCACGATTATGCTCGTATTAAAGAAACTCATATGCAGAATACTGACTGCAAATGACAATATGCAAGGATGACAACTGTCAAAACTGTTATAATCAATTTATTTATGCTTTCCACAGAAATAAAGAGAAACATTTACAGGGCCTCTGTAATAGGACATTGAGAGGCGCTCTGCAGTAGAACGCTGAGAAATTTGTGTCTCTCCAAAGAATTAGGCAAAGTTTAAGTGTCTTTTAGTACAGCTCTCGCCAAACATTCTGCTCAGTTCAAGAGGCACTCTAATCCAACAGGCTGACGTGTTAGAAAAACAAGGCAGTCTTAACAAAAGAGAAATCAGGATACACATGGAGAAGGAACGTGAAAGTCCGCATTTCTGCATCTGTAGAACAGCATACGGACTTCTCCAAAAACAGCAATATGATGACTTGAAGCTTAAATATAAGAAAGCAAGAGGAAGGAAACTACAAAACAATGTTTCTACGTACATACAAGATGAAACTCACTTTGAAATAAATGACATGGAATACTCTTAATAAAGCTTGATTGGCAAAATCGACTTTAACAACCCAACATTATCCTTTCACTACAAAAAATAAACACCTCAGGGACAAATCAACTGAAAGCCTGATGCCCTCGTGTGCTCAAGTGCAATTTTCAGCCCTCACTTTGACTGGCATGTTGTACATACGTTTTATGGCTTTCTTGGTAAACGGGTCCATATAGACTGGAAAGTTACAGAGATGCAGTTTATAAACAAAACTATGTTACAATAATAGATTGGCAGAAAACTAATTGCCAGCTAAATTACATTATGTAAACATGAAATACTAGGCTGTACATCTTGTCCAAAATCATATTCAAATTATCTGTTTCTTTAACTTGCCCGTTTAGAGGACCATCACCAAAGTGCAGACAGAAAAAAAAAAAAAAATCCATACTGACAAACACTTTAGCTACTTTAAATTCCCTACCCATTCCACTAGCGCAGAAGAAACCTGAACCTTTTCATTCTGCTTTTGAGCCACTACGTCAGGAAACGTGCAAGATTTGCTCTAAAGCAAAGCGACATTTCACTTCACCTGAAACTACACGTTCTATACCATTCTGCATCCCACACATATACCTCCGTTTTACTTTTATCATAAGGCAAATACACACCTTGAGGTGCCTTGATTTTATCAACAACGTTACATGTAGGAGGTGAGAAGGATGGATGGCTCTTGGGATAAATGCACTTTTAAACAGTATTTTATGTAACAAAAAACATCCGGGTGCAACACAGGCGTGTTTCTACTATATCTAGAAATGTGCAAAACCTGCTCTAAAGCAAAGTGACAGTGTTATGAACTCTACTGTACAAGGTAAGGAAAGAAAAAAAAAAAAAAGGGGGAGGGGTCACGCAGAGACACCTGTGAAGACCCTCAATCCAACTTTATATACAAGGCACTATGTAAGGAGCGGAGTGAGAGCCATTCACCAGCATCCCTCTGCAGTGCTCTTAGTCCGGTCGGAATATAGGATATTTGGGTAAGAATTCTATAAGAATCACCTGGAGGAGGAAAAGAAATTAATTTTAAGGAGCAAGTTTATTCCAGACCACTGCTTTTCAAACATTATTTGGGCGTCATTTATCAAGTTGAATACAAACCAGCTGATCCTGAAATCATTCACAGAGCATTTACACACGGCAAGCGGTATTCATGAAAATCTGAATTTGGGGGAAAGCATTTGCAGCTCGTGAGTTTGTGTAAATTTAGGTTTAAGGAGGCTCACTAACAAATTAATTGAAATGCTTCAGATAGTATAAATGATGTTGGTTACTGCAATTTTATATACGTGATTAAAGTGCTAATTTCATATTAATAACTCAAATTAATAACCAAGTCCACTGGACAAAAGTAACGGCCCCTGTAAAAGGAGGAAGCGTTCGTCTGTGTCCATGGTAGCCGACGTGACGCCAAGACTGAGCTGCGTTACTGGAAGATTTAGCACACAACACACTTATGAGGTACTCTTTCACCATTTAGTTGTCATTTTGTCAGTTCCAGCTCTTTGTGAGCTTTGCCTTTTATGGGGTTTTGTGGCCATAACTAAATGTAAATCAGCTGTACCGTGAACATGCTTGGTAATTTATGGGTGACATTCGCAAATAAACGTTCACATAGGAGAATGAAGAAAATCAACTTTAGCAAATCTGGCAGGAATATTTAATTTGGATCGACCAACGAAAACATTTACAGAAAACAAACCAAAAAAAACCAAACAAACCCTTATTTACTAAATGGTTGAGAAATGAGGCCCAGAAACCTAGCCACTTAGAATAAATTAATTTGTAATTAGCTTTGAGGATTAAAAGAGAACGTTAGTGACGTCCTTTCAATTTCTGCTACCAAATGTGAATCATTATCTAGGTTAAGTACTTACATATTCCATCATGTTATTACTCTCACATTTTCTTCTGCTGAGTTTCCAGTGCAGTCCCAGCTGATGAGAATTATAAAGCATGGGAGTTAGTGAATGCTCCAGGAGTTCCCAGTCCACACAAACACTCCAGACATGCAGACAGGTTTTACACATAGGGGTTCACTCAGGTCAAAAAGCAGTGAGTGCTCCGAGGAGTTTCCTCGCTATTCTGGCTGCCATGTCTGTCAGCCTCTGGCGTTAGACATGAGCCATTTTTTACTGCTGACCTCTGCACAGTCTGGTCAGTCTTTGCAATCTATCAATAGCCCAGCCAAAAATAGCTGCGAAGGACATGGGCATTTTCACAGTTTAGCAGCTAGATTTACAATCATTAACAACACTTCATTTACGAAGGCACTGAAAACTACCGGGCATTTCCTTTATTGCTCTAGTGGTATTGAGGTGAAATTTGCTTACCTTGTGATATAATCGGTTGTTTTCCCATTCTAACAATTTCTGAATGGATCTTCGTGTCTGTCAACCAGAGAAACACGCAGGGGTTAAATGTGCCAGTCATCACCCCCTCAAAACCTTCAAACAGGTGCTTAGCAAACACCAATAAAACACCCGCATTAAGACTTTAGAGACATTTATGGACTAAGACCCCTATTTAACCAGCTCATAAGCTGTATGTTATGGTCAATAATCTGGTGTGGATACTAAAATTTTTCAGAGCACATCTTTTAATGAACCTGGTTTAATGTATGAAGTGTACACTGTCACTAATTAGACACCTTGTTATTTTGGTTTCAGCACCAAGGAAAATATTATTAGAGTGCCAAATGCAGTAAACGAGACATGCTGATTTACGGATAGACCGGTAACAACAGAGGAGGGTCTCACCCTCTTGTTGAGGCATATGACAGGCCACAGACTGCAGCCCACGGTACAGCAACAGCACAAGCATCCGCACAGTAGCCATTTCACATTGACTGGTAGGTTCTTCTTCAGGCAAGCGTTCACTCGGTTTATGCTCGTTTTGAACTCCTCTGGAGCGACCTGAAAATGAAGTGAAAACGTCATTAAATACTGGCGCAAAAAAAAGAAAGACAAAAGTTATGATCATTCTGATCATCAACATGCTGCCTTTTAGTAATGCATCAACTGCTAACAGAATAAAACCATGTGACACGTACAAAAAAAAAAAGACAAAATGTGTACATACGCAGAACATTACGATGGTATTCATTTTGCCTCAGTTCGTCACAAAGATTCCACAAATTACAACACTGAAAAAGATCCTGTGTAAATCTTTAGCAGATGCCTTGCTTAAAAAAAGCAGATGAGATTTCATAATTGCATGTTTCTCACTCGCCAACCAACCACCAGGACTTTCAAGGCAAAGAGGGGACAAAAAAAAAAAAAAAAAAGAGATAAGCTCACGGCCTATGGCCGTATCGTCTAAACAACATGAATGGCTGCTCATTCCTCACTGGGTATGTACACCATAAAACCGGGGTCGTAATCTTTTATGACAGGATGCAAAGGTCTCTTTGCAAACAGTGAAAGAGCTCGGAATAAAGCCCCACAGGCCTGATCTGCACCCTTCAGTCATCATAATCCTGACCTCATCCATCACATGTCACCCTAGGTCACAATACTGGAGATACATTTTATTGCCCCACACTTCCCACAGCCTGCTCTTCCCCCTGCAACCTTTTTTGTTTCCGCATCCGACCCAGGAAGCTTTCCTTTCTTTTGCACGGCACAGTCTTTATTTCATTATTTTGTCACCTGGAGCTGTGTCTTCCCAACATTGGGATCCCAGGCTGCCAGGCCCTTAGACAGCTTACTCATTGACAGAAGCCCACTTTACTGCATTCAGCTTGCATTAGTTGCACTTACTGAAATGCTCCAGTTTTGGACTCAAGACTCATGGAAGATTATTTTTAACAAATGCACCATAGAAATAGCCACATGCTTAGACTGATTTAGAAGAGAAAAAAATTTATTATACATATATATGCATTTGAATATTCAAATTGTTTAGGCACCATTACCTTTCCTGTAAGAACAGACGGGAATTCTGTGTCAAATTTGTTGCTAAGTCCAAACCTGTAAATACAGAAATTACAATGTAAAGCAAGATTCCTCCATATAATTTTAATATGCTGTCAACATGAGAAAGACAGTTTCATGAAGCAAAAAGATTAAACAATGGAATAAGTGATTGTAAAGGTAATATTAGTGCAGATTTTTCTTTTGCATGTATAAGATCTATCATTTATAACATGTGAAAGGGGTCATATTTGAAGAACAACTTTATTTAAATCACACGTACACTTAAGCACAGTGAAATTCCTCTCTGCATTTAACCTATCTGAAGCAGTAAACACACACATGCAAGCAATGAGCGCACGCACACATACCCAGAGCAGTAGGCAGCCACTGGCTAATTGGAAAAATAATACACTAGTTTCAGCAATTACTAATACATGCTTATAGGCCGAAATGTTAGAAGAAGAACTCTATTCATCACACATACACTTGTGAAACTCCTCTCTGCATTTAACCCATCTGAAGCAGTGAACACACACATGCACACATACCCAGAGCAGTAGGCAGCCATGCTACAGCGCCCGGGGAGCAGTCAGGGGTTAGGTTCCATGCTCAAAGCCACCCCATGTTAACCTAACCACATGTCTTTGGACTGGAAGGGAAACCGGAGCACCCAGAGGAAACCCACACAGACATGGGGAGAACATGCAAACTCCACACAGAAAGGCCCTCATCAGCCACTGGGCTCGAACCCAGGACCGTCTTGCTGTGAGGTGGCAGTGCTAACCACTATACCACCGTGCCACCCTGTTTAGATCTACTCTACTTATTTTATTACCTGAAAGCTAAAATAAAATATTTTCCCAGCTACCTAAGAGTACCTACCCACTGTTCAAGCCTGTTTTCTCATTGTTCAACACACTGGAATAATGGAGTATGTGTACAATTGAGTGCACCATCTGTCTCCCAGATTGCTTTATTTTCCCAGAGTCATAGAGAAGAGTGAAATTATTTAGGTGTTAATATTAATTTAAAACCTTTTCAATATTGTAAAGTACCACAAAGGAATACTGCATTAATACCATAATATTTGTAAATACTGTAAACTGCCATGTTATTAAGTGACTGGGCTTGTCTGTATTCCTTTGGAAGTGATGGAAAATTATGTTTAAAAGTCCTGGCTTCAGACGCTGTGCATGCACTTCCGGATTCTGGAGATTCCCCGATCTACGTCACAACAAGGCTGTTTCTGTCTGCTCAATCGTGCCGCTTTGGTGGTTTTTTTTTTTTCTTTTCACTTTTTTATTCTCAAAGGCTTATTATTCACAGTCACATTGTGGGTGAAAATGATTATAACTATCTTTATTCTCATGGAGTCATAGGGAAGAGTTAATTTATATAGATGTCTGTATTACTTTAAACACTGAGACTGGGTCTGTGTCCAGAACACTATTTGGAAGTCTGTTCCATAACTGTGGGGCTTTGTAAGAGAAGGCTCTGCTCCCTGCTATAGCCTTTACTATTTAAAGTACCAACACATAGCCTGCACCTTTTGATCTAAGTAGACATGGCAGGTCATAAAAGAATAGAAGTTCACTCATGTACTGTTTCATTCATTAATTAATTCATTAGTTCATTCAATGCTTTAAACAATTCACTGCTTTATAGGTCAATAGTAGTAATTAATAATCAATGTGAAATTTGATTGGGAGCCAGTGCAGTGTGGATATGATGAAGTGATGTGGTTGTCTCATCTGGTGCTAATATGGACTCTTGCTGCTGCATTCTGGACTAACTGAAGTTTGTTTATGCACCTACTAGAACATCCAGACAGTAGGGTGTTACAATAATCCAACTTAGAGGTAACAAAAATGTGAAGTAATTTTTCTGCATCATATAGTGAGATTATATTCCTTGTGTTAGCAATATTTATGAAATGAAAGAAGGCTATCTCATCTCATCTCATTATCTCTAGCCACTTTATCCTGTTCTACAGGGTCGCAGGGCACACCCTGGACAAGTCACCAGGTTATCACAGGGCTGACACATAGACACAGACAACCATTCACACTCACATTCACACC
>JAOEHH010000027.1:29765554-29777133 GCA_025447875.1 Notarius cookei | reverse complement strand
CTGTACGGGTCGATTCCATTGCACACGGATCTATTTCTTCTGAATATATCGAAAGCCAGCCGTGGCTTCTAGATTACGGGCGTACTCTGATAACTCATCGCGAGGTGTTTAGGTTTGCTCAACCACCAGCTGTTTTACCGCAAGTGAAATCCCTAAGAAAATGACCGAAACCCAAGAATAAAGGAAAAAATGCAGCTCGTCATGTCTTCAAGTTGCTATAAAGTGTAAACTCCTCCTCTGTCCTGAATACGTGTCTGAAGAAAACTTTTGTTCCAGTTTTTCCTCTGGCTGTTACAAAGCACTGACACTGGAGACTCCTTCTCTTCACAGAACACTTCACCATCTCCACGCTTACTGTACAAAGTATGAGCTGGTACTATAGACACGAAAACGTCTCCGAATACGCGCGTTCATAGAAACCTGTGCTGCTGTTCTAGAAAAATCATCAACAGCTTGGCGACCAATCAGAATCCACAATTCAGTCGTGCTGTGGTGTAAGAGGATTTACCTGGTGGCCCACAAAGAGCAGCTCTCCCCCAAGAGCATCACCAGCTCCTGATATCGCCTTAAGCCCCACAGTCCATGTACCTCGGCTGCTTAACTCCAGATCCGATTAAAAGATGCTGTGTAAGGGATCAAAAGGACAATTAAAAATCCTGTTATCAGCAGCGGCTTTGCAGTTAACACGCGTTGGCACTTGGCAGGGTTATCAAAGCAGAACTGCTCGAGGCTGATACTTCAAGCTCGTCTTCCTCTAGTTCATCCGTCATCTTTTTGAGGTCGTGTGTTCGTGCAGATGCCAGAGCAGTGTTCATCAGGCCACATGGCTCTCTTTGCGTTCAGATGCTATTAATCCTCTTGTATATTGACTTTTGGATGTCGAGTAGAACCCACTTCTGTTTAACACTGGGATGATGATTATCCCCCCCCTCCAAAAAAAAAAAACAACAAGTATACCACAGTGCTGCTGGGGTTCTGGTGAGTCGGAAGGTTGATTGATTATCTCTAACAGCAGCTTTGACAGTCGCGCTGCTCCAAAACACAGCGTTGTATTCATGCGCTTGTTCTAATACATCATTTCGATAGTTAATAACAATTCATTCACAGGGACGGATTTTAAAAAAATAGTTCTTGATATAGTGAAGTATACTGTAAGGAGAAGTTTAACATTTCCAGAAGGAGTCTCCAGTGTCAGTACTGTATAACAGTCTGAGGTGGAACTGGAACTTTTAGTTTTCCTACAGAGGAGTTCATGGCTTCTCGATAACAAGACAACACGGTTCTGAACGTCCCGTGGTGTTCACAATAAAACGGACGTGATTTTGTGTTGAATCATCTTTTCCGTTTGAAGGTGGCCTGGGTGATGTTGATATATTGTGATAAATTATCTCATACTACATTTTTTTTAAATAGAATCTTTAAAGGTAGACTGCCTTTCAGATTTTTCAAGTGTAGGTCATAAAAAAAAAAAAAATGGTGGACCAAAAGCTACTGAATTTGAATCACAGACTTGCAATTTTATTAGGTTTTTTTTCCTAACAGAACAACTAATGAATTTAAGGCCACATGGCCTTAAATTCTACACTATTATTTCTTGCTTCACCGTGACCCAATTCAAGACACTACGTCATGCATCACATGGTGGGCTTTCCCCGTTCACGCAAGGCATTGTGGGATACAAATTTGAAACAGGAGAGGGAAATGGAGGACGTGAGTGTGCAAATGAAACATGAAAGACCGACTACAATAAAGGAAAGTGAGAAGAAAAGACATTATGTTGCGAAGGAAAGGAAACACAGGACCAAACTAATGAATATCGGCGGTCAGTGAGCACCTCGGTGTGATCAGCTGTTTGTTTAGTCACAAGATGATGTAACTGTCAGTGCACGGTCAAGGTAAACCTGCACATGCGCACACAGACTTCCTCTGTCTGCTTGACTGCATGAAGCGAGCAATGTCATGCACATTATTTTGAAGGGAATACCTTCAAATTAAATAACTTCTCAGCCACAGAATGGCCTGGTTTTTTTTTTTTAGATATTACAGAAATAAACATACATTATAATGACCAAATTTCAGAGGGAACTAAATTTCACCGATTTTATGAAATCAAAAGGCCATCTACTTTTAAATATTATATGAGCTAAGGCAGGTGTGATGAGTGTGAAGTGATAGAGAGGTAATGTGATGAGGTACAGAGGTAAGAATAAAGAGCTAGTGCACAGTTTAAAGTGACTGTGTGCAGTTGTATGTTAAATGTCCATTGTTGCAGTTTGTGTATAGAATGTCCACTGTCCCTTTTTTGAGTGACAGAGCACAGATGCTTGGGATGTCCATTGTCTATTATGTACGTGGTGTGGGATGGGGGAACCAGGTTGTTATGGGAGTCAGGTGTTGGGTGGCACCAGGGTGTTCAGGGCTCTGATAGCTTGGGGGAAGAAGCTATTGCAGAACTTTGCAACATGGGTCCTGATGCTGCAGAACCTCCTGTCTGATGGCAGAGGGTCAAACAGACTGTGGGAGGCATGAGAGGGATCCTTCACAATGGCAGAGGCTCTACATACGCAGTGTGCCTGGAAGATGTCCTTGATTGAGGGGAGGGAGACCCCCTATAATCCTTTCAACTGTCCTCACTATGTGTTTTAGGGTCTTTCGTTCCAGTCTTTTGCAGTTTCCAGACCACACAGTGATGTGGATGGCTAGGACGCTCTCCATAGTTCCTCTGTAGAAGGTGCTGAGGATGGGCGATGGAAGGCTGGCTCTCTTCAGCCTCCACAGGAAGTGAAGGTGTTGTGCCTTATTCACAGCAGAGTTGGTGTTGATGGACCAGGTGAGGTTGTCAGAAATGTGCACATGGAGAAACTTGGTGCTTCTGACTCTCTCTTCTACAGAGCCACTGATGAGCAGTGGAGGGTGGTCAGACGATCCTCTCAGGAAATTAACAACAATCTCTTTTGTTTTATTTATATTAAGAGACAGATTGTTGTTGTCACACCAGCTTACCAGTTGTTTCACCTCCTCTCTGTATGGTGTTTCATTGTCATTGCTGATGAGGCCTACTACTGTTGTGTTATCGGCAAACTTCACAATGAGGTTGGATTCTGACTTGGCCATGCAGTCATGGGTGAGCAGTGTGAAAAGAAGTGGGCTGAGCATGTAGGCTGAGGGGGCACCTGTGCTCACCATGATGGTGCCTGGTGTTCTGCTGCTGATGCACACCGACTGCAGTCTCTTTCAAATTCAAGTAACTTCATTTATACCCGAAGGTAAACTTGTTTTGCAGTGAAGTGAGTCAGCTTTCTCTTCCACACACGCCAAACGACACTTAAAACATCTAACATAAAACACAATGTGATAAACATATAAAAAAAAAAACTTCTTTTGTCAGGGAGTCTAGAATCCAGCTGCAGAGTGAAGTGTCGAGACCCAGCAGAGAGCATTTCCTCACCAGCTGCTGGGGGATGATTGTATTGAATGTAGAGCTGAAGTCAATGAACAGCATTCTAATGTATGTGTCCTTCAGATGTGATAAAACAGAGTGCAGGGTGTAGGAGATAGCATCATCGGTGGAGTGATTGGGGTGGTATGCAAATTGCAGGGGGTCCAATGAAGTGGGCAGAGCAGAGTGAATGTGTCTCTTGACCAGACATTCAAAGCATTTCATCATGATGGGAGTCAGTGTTACTGGGTGGTAATCATTAAGACACATCACCGTTGACTTCTTTGGCACTGCGATGATGGTGGTCTTTTTGAAGCTTGTAGAGACCACAGCATGGCTGAGGGAGATGTTAAAGATGTCTGTGAGGACACCTCCTAGCTGGTCAGCACAGTCCTTGAGCACTCTCCCTGGTATGTTGTCTAGGCCTGCAGCTTTGCATGGGTTGACTCTGGATAGCATCCTCCTCACATCAGCTGGAGCCAGGACACCTTCTCCTGCTCCTTAGGGGTGGGCATGGACTTGCATGCCTGTGTGTTGTTCAGAGCTTCAAACCATATGTAAAAGTCATTTAACATGTCTGGGAGATGAGCGTCACTGTTGTTGGCATGTGGTGTGATTTTGTAGTCTGTTAAGGCCTGGATGCTCTGCCACATGCATCTGGGGTCCTTAGTATCACAGAAGTAGTTGTTAATCATTTGTGCATACTGGCATTTTGCTTTCCTGATGGCCTTGGAAAGCTGAGCCCTTGCCAACCTTAGAGGCCCTTTGTCTTCCAACTTAAAGGAAACGTCTCTTGCTCTGAGCAGGGCAGGGACCTCAGCCATGGCTTCTGGCTGGTGCATGTGGTTATGGTCTTTTCAACAGTGACATCCTCAATACACTTCTCTATGTACCCAGTCACAGAGTCTGTATATTTTTCCAGACAGATGTGCTGGTCATAGGTGGCAGCTTCCCTGAACATGTTCCAGTCCATGCTCTCCAAGCATTCCTGTAGGGCTGAAGTGGTTCATTCTGGCCAGACTCTGATGGGTCTTTGTACTGGCCTGGAGGGTTTTAGCAGTAGCCTGAATGCTGGGAGCAGGACACAAAGGTGATCTAAGTGTCCCAGGTGGGGGCGGGGGATGGCCTTGGCCATAGACATTGGCATAGAATAAATCCAGCATGGTTCTCCCCTTGTGACAAAGTTGACATGCTGGTAATACTTTGGTGCTACAGTTTTCAGGTTGAAATCCCTGGCAACAATGAAAAAGCCATTGGGGTAGGCCGTTTGTTGCTTACTGATGGCATCATGGAGTTCACACATTGCTTCGTTAGCATTAGCACTAGCAGGGATGTACACTGCTACTACTATAATCACGGTGAATTGCCATGGTAGATAAAACGGCCGGCATTTCACCACTAAAAAAATACATATTTTTTTTATCCGTCCCAATGTTCCTGTCAATTGTGTTAACTCTGTTAAAAACCCGCACAAAATCCACAAAGAGTTTTAATAATACGCATGACACTTGCACTGAGAGATGTCACTTCCTCTGGCGAGAAACTTCAGAAAGGCAGTGAGGTATGTCATGTTCCTTCTCTCATTAATTTGAACAAAATGTTGAGGATACACCAACAGTAGATTAATTATTCATCAAATCTGTCATTGTCATATTGGAGTGAATCTCTCACTCATTTTTTAAAAACAATAATATGATTAAAATCCATACAGTTCTGTTTTTATACATGCCATGTGGTAGCTAGTTTGAGGTCAACATGTGGAGTACAGAAGAAGAAGCCTTTATTTGTCACGTGCACACTTAAGCACAGTGAAATTCATCCTCTGCATTTAACACATCTGAAGCACTGAACACACGCACGCACACCCAGAATAGTGAGCAGCCATACTACAGCACCCAGGGAGCAGTTAAGTGTTAGGTACCTTGTTCAAGGGCACTTCAGCCCAAGGCCACCTCATGTTAACCTAACTGCATGTCTTTGAACTATTAACCTCATGTTAACCTCAAATTTCATAGGACTCTTTGAGGTTTAGCTACCGCGTAAACCAGAGTACTCGATCCCGTCTCTTTCTATCTCTGCCACTCCTCGTGCACATTCAAGCGCGTTACTGAAACTCCCGTCTCTTAAAGGCACAGTGCCTATTTGCACCTGCTACATGTACAGAGAGCATGGCTACATTAAAATCCTTCATCTTCTTTTGATGAATGTGTGCTCAGAGTTCTACAGTTGACTTGACCAAAGATAATAACTTTGTTAGGTTGAGAAAGTCCTTTTCTAGGTTTCTGATCCAAACACTTCTGCCCATCAGTAAGAAGGTTTAAGAAGCGGTCATCATTGGCTGTTCCTGGAACAAGTGTTGGCCTAACAAGCATTGAACTGCTTGCTGGCACGGGCTCTGACCATGGTGCTGTTAATAGACTTCACATCGTTTTCAAGTTACAAAGGGTACCGGTGTGTTGCAAGCACTCCTGGGCACAGTACTCTAACTGAGAGCGGAATCTCCTTGCCAATGATGAGAATAACTCATTCATATGCCAAGCGGAACACAGTGGTGAGCTGAAAAACACCAGTCTTTCAGTGTATGCCCCCCACACTTACCTCCTCCCTGCAGCCAGAAGGAGGGATTTTTATTCAAGGTTTACTCCTCTAGATCTGCTGTGTTTTGCAAAAACAGGGTAGGATGTGTCTCTTCACCATGCACGGATGGTCTTTACACATGAGAAGCTAAGTGTTCATGTCATATGGTGCTGGGACTGAGTGAGGGTCTCTCCACACTTTTCCCCTTCACCCCTGTTAGTTTTACAAGTGCATAAGTAGTTTTAGTTATATTTTTATTTTGAGGTATTGACAAGATTTAGGTTAGTTTTTGTATTAGGTTTTTTTAAGGTATTGCACAGCAAGCATCTTCTTCTTTGGTGTTTTATGGTAGCCAACTTTATTACCACTTTCTGGAACTAGTCTGTTACTGTCTCAAGAGGGAAAACGAAATGAAAATGAAAATAAAGCTGATTTTATCTGAAATTCTATTTTGTTTTATTTCATGTTGCATTGTTCATTGTAGTTTTTATTTAGCTGCTGTTTTTTAACTGTTATTTTTAGTTTTCTTTCAGTTAATTAAATTATTTTTTCACTGTTACTTTTAGTTTTAGTATTCATTAATTACATTAACCCTCTTCAGACACAATACAATTAGTCATGTTACATTTGTCACAGAGGCCATTTACTCTGCTCTTTACACAGTTGTAATATTATACTGTTCAAATATACTTAAAGAGCATTTTGTTCTGAGAAGTTCTTTTGAAATTCAAGGGTAATAAAATCAGGACTGGATTAAGCAGTTTTGTCTCCCTTACCTAGGGAAAAGTTGAGGTCTTTTCAGAAGCAGATTATACAGTATATTATTACTACTGTCCTTCAGGCCAGTCACCATCCCATAGTGACTCTTAATGACAAAGCTCGCCATCTTTCCCTATCTTCAGCCAATCGCGTGGCCTCGGTGGTTGGAAGGCCTGTCAGCCACTTGATGTTATTGAGAAATCTGATCTTTTGCCTGCCACGCTTCCTCTTTCCAGCCACTTTTCCTTGCAAAATTATCTTTTCTAGATTGTCGCCCTGCTGTCTAGAATGATGACCAAAATACGCCAGTTTGTGCAACTGAATACAGTTTAACAACGATCGCTTTAGTACACTAATCTCATTTAACACCCACTCATTTGTTTTGCGATCACACCATGAAATATGCAGGAGTCTTTGCCAGCACCATAACTCAAACGATGATATCCGGTCTTTCGCTGCTCTACTCAATTCCCAAGATTCGCATCCATAAGTCAACACAGGGAATATTAGTGTTTCCATAAGCCTGATTTTAGTGGCTTTTGTGACAGATTTATCTTTCCATATTTCCATGTTTGTCACTGCAGACTTTGCCATGGCAATTCTCTTCTTCTCTTCCTTCACACTACCATGATCATTTACAATGAGAGAGCCAAGAAAATTTAAGTTATCGAATATTTCAATGTTGGTACCATCAGCTGAAATTGTACAATCTTCAACATTTCCATACAGTATATACAGCCTGTTATATAAAAAGAAATTATGACAACATAATAAATAGACAAGTATGGAGAAATAAAATGCTTGTTAGTTTCAGAAATGCAGAAAATTAAAAAAAGGAAAGTCATAACTAAAATTACTGGAATGCAATTTGGAATTCCTTGCGAATAATATTAAATGTTAAACCAAAATATAGCCTAATACTAACTGAATTTGATAAAAACACACTTTCTTCCACCCCTTCAGCATGAATATAGTTGATATAGGCTAGAATCTACATGGTTTACAGAGCTATGATGAGAATAATAATGAAGGAAAAACTTCTGAGTAGTTCCCAAATTATGAGGTGTCTAAGTGAGAAATGGTGACAAAATACATGATTCATGCCTTAATTACTTTCATCGCTGAGCTGTAAAATTGTTGCACAGGCCGTTAAGTTTTTACTGTAAGTGTCAACAGTGACTTATTTTTCCAGTGGCAGTACTTAGGAGTGTAAATTGTTTGTGGTTACAGTAGATACTGCAGGAGAAAATAAAATACATTCACACAAACAAGTTGATCCTTTATAATAAAACTAATCAAGCTCAGCACTGTCTGACAGTTTTTGAAGGCACTTTGGTTTTGATACACCACAGTGAGTATATATGGAAAAATACCCAGATAGAGTTATATACCCAGATAGAGTTATCATGGATATAACAGCAATGTGATGGGAGGGAGACATGCTTCACTGACAGCTCAGGGTTCAGTGGCTTTACAAGAGAAAAGGCTGGCAGAGAGCTTTGTGAAAAAGAACATCTGAAGGATATACCAACTACTTGTGTTTTAGGAAACAGATGGGGGTATTGGATGAGGGCAGATCTGTAGGTATGTAGTAGAGCGTGGTATAGAGCTGATGAGCATGATAATTAGTGGAAGTAGAAGACTACATGATGCTTGTTAAAGGAATGTCTAAAATAAAGCAAAAGGAGATTAGAAAAAGAAATAAAAATTGTCAGTGCAAATGGACAGTGTCTATACCACAAAGGCAGGTTTGCAAGAGCAAAAAGCTGAGTGTGCAATCCAAGATTCTGGTAAAGGAAGACACAATATGTGTGGGGAGATAAGGGAAAATAGGGAGCTTGGCATGCATCCGACCTGACGGGTAGGGGGCTGTGACTGACAGGCCTGACATTTGAGCGTCTCTGATGGTAAACAGTGCTTTTGGAAGGAATAAATAGCACCTGACAAGGGTAGATGCCAGACCAAGTGTTACCATTGCACTGTAGCCCTCAACTCAGCCTGTGAGAGTTCATCCTTCCCATTTCTAATGCAGGACTTCAGTACTCTAACTAAACAGTGGTGATATGTTGATGTGTCACAACAACAGACTGTATTCAGCCATAACACATGCATTGCTGACGCACTTCACCAAAAATCACTACAAAACTGTTGGTTCCACTTGCTGGCAAACAGGCTACAACTGGGAAAAAAATACAATTAAAGTCCTCTTCACCAACTTCCAACTGCTGACATTTCAGTTCCAATAGCAAGACAACACAATCAATTCTTATTGCAGCTCAGAGATTCCTCCAAGAGAAGAGGCATATATTGGCTACTTTTCCTTAGTGCCAAAATGTACTGATATGAATGTCAAAATCCTTGACGCTGAAATAGACTGAGACATATGAGAAAGAACAGACACCAAATCAAAATTGCAGTGATCAATTTTGCCATCACATTACGTACTGACCATTTATTATTGCTTTTGTAATTAGGCTGACAAGCAAAAGCAGAAATCAATATCACATTGATTAAATGACTTACTCAGGATATAGACATCCAACTGCTAAAGCAGGCATTCTCAAACTTTTTGGGACCAGGGACCCTTTACAGGGGAGAAAATTTTCCAAGTACCCCTTCATAATAATAGAAACACAGGTTAAGCATAGTCTTACTACCATCTGTACTCTTAGATGCCATTGGAACTATTTGTATTCTAAAACTTTTCAACCTAAATACTTCAGACCTGTTTCATAGTGATATACAGAAACACATTTCAATTTCAGTCATATTGATTCCACTTACATACTTTTAAACGGAGGGTCATTTTATTCAAATTGTATTTTAACTTGACAGCATTTAAACTGTACAAGTGATTGACTTTTAAAGTAAAATTACCAGTCTAAAGCTAATTTTCAGTAAGTACTTCAACTTAAAATAATACATCACTGACAGAAAGCTCTGAAAAAAAATTCTAACAGACGTTATAACAGTATTACTGAACACATCATAATAATTAAGCCTATTAATTCAGAAAATTTAGATTGGAATATTTGCATGAGGCTGCTACATCATACATTATCCCACATAATACACAATAACTCACTTTATGAGCCCACCTAAATTAATGAGATGGGTACTGCACACTATTTTGACATAAAAAAAATCCTATGTTTTGTCCTTATGTTCAGGATGCTTTGTCATCAGATGAAGATGATGCATGATGCATTTTGGTCTCCCGTCACCATTTTCAATAAAACCAAGCTTGATATAACTCGTCATATTTTCTAAATGTAGCTGGTTTGGGCTCAACGTCACTTTATGATATGGACTGACTCAAATATTTATCCATTGTCACCCGATAGCTAGCTGGCTAATAGACCTAAACCAAGCTAGGCAGCAGCAGGAACAGTTCGTTGTGCCCTAATTGAAATGTGATTCATGACAGATTCATGTGAAGTGTCACAATTATATCAGAGTTTAAATTGGCCCAAAGTTAACATGGGTGGGAGTAATGAACACTATGCTTGTTTTATTGGCGCAAAAGGCCCCTATCTGTAGATATACATTTTTTTAAATGATAGAGCACAATTTTATAATTTATAGCTAATTATTTCATGGACCCCCTGGCTATGGGTCACGGAGCCCCACGGGTCTGGGGACCCCACTTTGAGAATTGCTGTGCTAAAGAATATAACTAAGCAAGCTTAATGTTAACCAAAGACACTTAAATGATCCTCAGTTTATGGTGCACTTTAGAAATCCCCAGTTGCCTAATTGGACTGCATGGTGGATTAGAAATCTGTAATTAACCATAAAAGACATTGACCAACGATAAGAAACCACCTTAGATAGTACCACCCTATATAGAAACACTGAAAAAGAACTGAGGATCTTCAGAGATCGTATTTTAAGATCATACAAGGAAAGGTTAATGGATTTTGGCCCTGGCATTCCTCTTTTAGTATCATGCTACCACTGCTGCAACTCCATCTGCTCTTCTAGAGCTATTCACTTCATGTTGCTAATTTTACTCATGTTAATTAGATTTTTAATTGGTGACCTTTAAGGACCAGAAAACACTCCCATGCTCTGTCCTGTAGCTCATACAACACTTTTGCAGCTTTTATCTCTGAAATTCAAAGCATGGACTTGGTAGAATCATTATATGCTGTGTCTCCAAGACTAGCAGTAAGATGGAGAAAATACACATTACATCTATTGGATGTAATTATACACATTATAACTATTGGAAGTTAACACAATTCTCTCCATTTTTTGGCCTTTTCTGGTGTTGTGAAAGCCAGAAATAATATATATTTTTTCTCATAGGTGTGAGTCAAAAGTACGACAACTTCTGCCTACAAGAAATTCTTCTTTTTTGGACATTTTCTACATTCCACTGTGAGAATTTTGCCTTTTATGGAGTTTTGTGGGGTCACCAAACATGAATCAGCTGTGCATGTGTCTGGTAATTCAAGGGTGCCTCACATTTATCAACATACACATGTGAATACAAAGAAAATCAGTGTTAATGAAACATTTATTAATCTGGCATAAATTTTGGGGCCAGTTTGGCTTACGCAAATTTACACACAATTTTACTCAAACAATAATGAATAACATCCCAATATTTACAAGGCATCATATGGTTTTAGGTGTATTCTGTTCATCCACGCACACTTTACTATCAATCAAATGCATACAGACTAGGGGTGGGTTTCCTGATATTGTTGCCCCTTAGAGCTAAAGAGCGAGTTGCACTGCAAAAACTAGCCATCCTAATATAAGGAAAAACATAATAAATTTGAGAACATTTAGACTA
>JAOEHH010000027.1:28017331-28027909 GCA_025447875.1 Notarius cookei | reverse complement strand
AATAATAAAATAAAATATCATAATTAGATGTAAGAAACCACTTAAGGTAACACCAAGGCAACTAACAATAATGAAAAAGCATTACCCTAATTGGAGCACGACGTAGGCTACCTCTTAAAATAAGGGGTCGGAAGGCAAATCAGGAAGGCTGCGTTATTTTTAATTAGCCTAACAGGCCTGCTTGCAATCCGTGCATATGTGCAACGGCAGGCCTGTGTACACGGCTCTCTCTCTCTGTGTGGGTGTGCACGCATGAACAAGAAGAAAGAGCGCTATGAATGAACGGAACGATACGAAACAGAATTTTATTTTATTTTTTCAAAATCGCGAGTCTGATTGTGTGGCAATAGGAATTCATTGTGTGGCACTGTGCCACACAATGGTCTATGAATGGGAAACCCTGGCAGTGGTGGTAGACTCCTGGTCTCGTCCGAAAAGATGGGATGGGCGGAAAGCAAACGTGATGACGCAAGCGTTTTACTCCACGCAGCCGCCTAACTAACCTCCAAAGTCAGGTTGATTCGCGTTACTGATTCAACTGGACATTAAATTTCAATTTAACATTTATTTTGTAGTTGAGACGTTTTTAACTAGAAATTTGATGTTATTACAACAACTCCAATAATCGTTAGTTAAACTGACAATATGCTGAAATAACAAAGGCAAAATTCCATTTTGCAGTGTAGGTACAAAATTCAGTGTCTCCATTCTTGGGGGAAATTTGAACGTGACTTGTGATAGATCAAATATTAATAAACTCATTAAATTTAAATTTGAAGAAACACCAATCATACACCTGTAAAAAAAATAAAATAAATCTGCTTAGTTTACTTAAAGTAAGGCAACCCATTACAAGGGCTTTTTTTGAGTAAACTCAACTAAAAAATAAGAACTTAATGTAAAGGTTTTTCCGAGTACACTCAAAAAGGGGACAGAACTAGCAAAATCAATTTGAACTAAAAAAAAATCTTTTAACTATGAAAAGCTTTTTCTACCAACTATTGTCAGGACTTCAAAACACAAGCTACTAGTTGACATAACTTAGGATGAAAAGTAAGGAAAACCCAAAGCAACAATTAAAGCAATCCAACAAGTGATTTATTGCAAAAAAAAAAAACAGTGTAGAAGCACCACACACATCACAAGTAGTCTCAAAACTGTCAAAAAAAAAAAAAACTGCCTAAATGTACCTTGATATACACAAATTGCACGTTTTTGAACTCCCCCCCCCATAATCAGAGCACTTTGACTACACATGATCAAAACTTAAATATAAAGACAAATTAAAATGCAATAGGTATACCAAATGTCACTAAATAGGTGCTGCAGTGTTAACATCCTGAGTGCGAACACTAGGCTTCTGATAATACATAATGAGGGAACTCTGATGCAAGTGTATGAAGGCCAAAACACGGGCTCAAATGGCATTGAAAAGAAAAAATATTTTTTCAGTAATGAAGAATGAAATGCACTTGTCTTTGTCCCTTTAGTTGCAAACAAATTGTATACAAATATAAAAAAAACATAAAATTAAATCTAAAAGGTCTCACAGTATACAAAGTTCAAACAATCAAAACTCGAACAATGTGGTGTGAGTGTCACATGTAAATCAAATTAACGCAGACATGCCAGCATTTTACTTCTTAGAGACTGTGTTCGTGCAGAACAGCTGTTAGCTCCAAGGTCCATGAAAATCTTTTGTATGACCTCAAATGTATATTTGAGATTCTTTGGCTATTCCATGTTGACTGCATACAGGAGGCCCAACAAATAAGCAAATGCAGATAGGACATCCGTAATATCCTGAAGAACAACAGTCTCTTCCAAAATGATGGCTGTGTTGATGACTGCTGCAACATCATCTATCACTGTGAGGATTCCAATTTTCACACCTTTGGTGTAGTCTTCTTCAGCATCTGTATCCTGATAGTGTGCAAATACAGAAGACACCACTGATGGAGTCAACCATAATTAAAAGGAAAGCTGTACAGATGAATCAATTTGTTACACACAATATACTTTAGAAAGGCATCATAAATACACTACTTAGCTTATGTACTATGATAGTGTGGATGCAACTGTTTTATAATGTACTGTAGTAACAATAAACATTAGTTTACGCATTACAATATAATGTGTCATTCAATATCTGGGGAGAGGGAAGAGGAAGACAGGGAGGCCAGAGAGATGGATGGAGGACAGGGACAAGTTGGTGAGAAAATGCGAGGGGTTTGGGGAGAGGAAAAAGGAGAGGCAGGAGAAAAGAGGGGAGCCAAGAAGTAGAGGAAGAAACACAGGTGACGAGAGAAGACAACATACACAGAGAATAAGAGTGATTTTTATTATAACCAGACATTTCTTGAAAAGACTTGTTGAATCTTCCCTAAGGTAGAGGGGCAATCCTTCCAAGGCTACTCTTTTCTGGTGTTCTGCAATTGCCATCACCTGAGCACACATAGAAAGACTCAAATTATTTAATACCCAAATTTTCATAATTCAGAATTAAGCTGTAGTACTTGAGCCAGAGGGTTGGCTGGTACCATCTTGGGGCAGTAAGGCACATAGTGATTTTTGGAATGCTATACAACCTTAGAGTTAGAAAATAAATGATAGCATTGCATTGGTGGTAGCTTTGTGTGTATCATCACCTTCTTTTTACCCATTATTAGTCTATGGGGGGATATGTTATGGGTGAATAGGGTAACAAATAGATATCTCCTCAAAACTTCCCCAGTTGATTTACATTAAGCTATGAGTAAGCCATGAGCTGGGGGACTTACAGTACACCTCTACCAACCAAACAAACCTTTTGTGAAGGTCTTGCTATGCTGAATATCAAACAGTGCTGGGATGCACTACCTATTAAAGCCCCATGAGTGAACATTGAAAATCAGTGAAGTACTGAAGACTATGCATTGTCCATGCTGTGAAAGAAGGTGGGACGCACCTCAGTGCATATTAAATCACATCTACAGGGTGTAGGCTTCTAGAAAAAATTATAGGTTAGGCGATTAACTTGTTTACCCTTACCGTACACACTGAAATTCAGAAAATTATTGCTTTTATATAAGTGTATGATGCCTCGTGTACATGGCATTTAAAAAAACAACAACTTGCTATACCAAAAAAGTGTCAAATCAACTGAGGAAGTTCTGTGGGGATATCTATTAGTTAAATTTTTTACCCTATAGGCTTATATTGGACATAAACAGGCTGATAAAACACAAAAAGCTACCCTTGCCGATAAACACAATCACTGCCTTTGAGTGGTACCAACAGGCCAAATTTGGGGGTCTGGCTCAAGGACTACTGGTAATTTTTTAAATTTTCAAATGAATTAAAACCAGGTTATGTTGCCCCCCCCCCCCCAGGTCAAGATATTGACTTGACTGTACAAATTGAAACAGGCCAGGAATTTCATAATTTTAGGAGCAAGGCAAGAAGGCCACTTGCAAGGGCATGGAGACCATCAACTACATAAAATATCTACTATTCAATTGAATGGATGTTTTTAGGCAAAAATACTAGAGCACAATGGGGTGGCCACACCTTGATTGGGTGTGAAGCAACAGTTCTAATTGTACATGCTGCATTAATCTGTTCCATTAAGTAGGATAGCAGAAAAACTCCCATAGGGCACCAAGGCCACACTGAACTTTTTTAGGGAGCATCATGGCCAAGGTGAGGGGCAACAAAGGCCATGACCCTCATGGCCTCTGTGAAATTCCAGCCCTGAACTGAAATTTGATTAACCAATCAGCAAATAGAAGTTGAAGGCAGAACCAATACAGTCATGGCTGAAAGTTTTGGCACCCCTGAAATTTTTCCAGAAAATGCACCATCTAAGAAAATTATTGCAATTACAAATGTTTTTATTGAAAAATTGTTTATTTCCTTTATGTGTATTGAATCAACACAAAAATACAGAGGGGGGAAAAAAGTACGATTTCATGTCATTTTACACAGTACTCAAATGGGCCGGACAAATTTATTGGCACATTCAACTTAAAATTTGGTTGCTCATCCTTTGGAAAAGATAACTGAATCTAATTGCTTGATATAAGAATTAACATGCTTCTTACACCTCAACTGGAATTTTGAACCTCTTTTCTTTTGCAAACTGCTCTAGGTCTCATATTGGAAGGGTGCCTTCTCTCAACAGCAGTTTGGGATCTCTACACAGGTGTTCAATTGGATTTAGATCCATTGCTGCCCACTTCAGAACTCTCCAGTGCTTTGTCTCTAACCATGGGTGCTTTTTGAGGTATGTTTGCAGTCATTGTCCTGCTTAAACACCCATGACCTCTGAAACAGACACATCTTTCTGACAATGGCCTCTACATTGCCCCCTAAAATCTTTTTGTAATCTTCAAATTTCATGATGCCATGCACACAGTCAAGGACCCCATTGCCAGATGCAGCAAAACAACCCCAAATCATCTTTAAAGCTCCAGCATATTTGACTTTGGATACTGTTATTTTCTTTGTCAACCAATTTTCTTTAAAAAGTAGAATGATGTGCTTCACATCAAAGACATGAAAAAGCCAGACAGGAGTAAGCCAAACTGCTTGTGGGAGAATGTTTTGTGGACAGATGAGACCAAGGCAGAGCTTTTTGGCAAAGCACATCATTCTACTGTTCACAGAAAATGAAATGAGGTCTACAAAGAAGAAAACATGTTATGTAAAGTCAAATATGGTGGAGGTACAAAGACGTTTTGGGGTTGCTTTGCTACCTCTGGCAATGGGGTTCTTGACCGTGTGTATGGCATCATGAAATTGAAGATTACAAAAAGGTTTTGGGGTGCAATGTAGGGCCCAGTGTCAGAAAGCTGGGTCTTTGTCAGAGGTCATGGGCGTTTCAGCAGGACAATGACTGCAAACGTACTTCAGAAAGCACCCATGGTTCCTGTAACTCACAAAGCACTGGAGAGTTCTGAAGTGGCCAGCAATGGGTCCAAATCCAATTGAATACCTGGGTAGAGATCCCAAAACTGCTGTTGAGAAGGCACCCATCCAATATGAGAGACCTGGAGCAGTTTGCAAAAGAAGAGAGGTTCAAAATTCCAGGTGAGTTGTAAGAAGCATGTTGATTCTTATATGAAGCGATTAGATGCAGTTCTTTTCCAAAGGCTGTGCAACCAAGTTTTAAGTTGAATGTGCCAATAAATTTGTCTGGCCCATTTTTGAGTACTGTGTAGAATTACATGAAATTTGACTTTTTTCTCTGTATTTGTGTTGATTCAATACATACAGTATAAAGGAAATGAACATGTTTATAGTAAAAGTAAAAAGTATGTGAACCGCTTTGGATTTTCTGCATTAATTGGTCACTAAATGTGATCTGATCTTCCTGTAACTCACCAGAATGACTAAACACAATGTGCTGAAGCTAATACCCAAAAATTTCATGTTATTGAAAACATGTAAAATGTCAAAAGTTCAGTAAAAAAAAGTAAGTGAACCCTTCAGATCAATCACATGTTGACCCTCCTTTTACAGGAATAAACTCAAGCCAGGGCTCCCGATACCCATGAATCAGATCTGCACAACCCTGGGAGGATGTTCACGTGGTATTTTAGTCTAATCATGTTTTAGTTCCGCCATATTCTTAGGAGGTCTGGTATGAATGGTTTTCTATGCATTTCAATGTGTGATGGTTATTACCCTGTTGTAAAGTTGACAAACCTTGTTCAATAACGACATGATACAATGATTTCTTTTGTGGTATTAGCTTCAGCACATTGTGTTCAGTCATACTGGTGAATTTCAGATCACATTTAGTGACCAATTAATGCAGAAAACAAGAAAATTCTAAGGGGTTCACATACTTTTTACTTTGTATAAATAAAAATATATAAAAACATTTGTAATTACAATAATTTTCTGGGAGAAATGGTGCATTTTAGGGATTCCAACACTTTCAGCCATGACTGTAAGTGATAAAGTGGCCACCCACAATGAAGTAAGTGTCATTATACCATCATATGACTTCTATGTGCAAATTACCTGTTCATCTAGAGGATCAAGCAGTGCCCTAAACTCAGACTCCTTACTTCGGTAAAGCTTCAGCAGTGCAGGGGGTGTACTTCTCCAATGATGACTGGAATGTGCCCATCAGATTGATTTTTGTAATGCAATGAAACTCACTGCAAATCTGTACAAACAGTGGAACAATTGTGATTAAAAATCATCTTAAATACACAACCAGCCTTCACACCAACACTACTGTATGTCATACAACACCAACCTCATCTGTCAAACAATGCTGGCCATCGTTCTTTAATTTCCTTGACAAGAGGCTCAATGTGAACTACTTCTCTACGGCGCAGAGAAAACGTAGAGTGCATCTTTTGTTGGATGAGAGTAGAATCAGTTTTTCTTCTTGGTCTCTTCAATCATTTCCAATCTGCCTTCCTCAAGTGTTTCATCTGTTTGGCCCTCAGGATGGTCAGGGAGGAAGTTGACCTCTGCTCTTCTAGATTTCTTCAGGATGAATTTTACCTGACCATCTTCAGCATGCCTTTTTCGATTGACACTCACTTCAGACATCCCAACTTGATGCAACTTGAAACGGTAGTTCTCCACCTTAAACCAAAGACTTGTAAGCCAAGCATCCCAGCCTGAACTAGGTGGATCTTCTGTGAGGCATGGGTGCTTCTGGACAAGGGCCATGGCAATAGACTGAACCTCACATCTTGTGGGATAGGACTTCACCTCAAACATTGCCTGTACAAGCTTGCTCAAAATTTCAGACTTGACATCTCTTGGTACTTCAAGAGGGATTTTGTTCTGATGATAGATCTCGTTAGCTTTTTTTAAGTCTGAGTTCAACATCAAGTGAAAAATTTTGGTATCTCAAATGGGGAGGGCCAGTCTATAGCATCTCTTAAATTTTGGGAAAAAGTCTGGGAGCTTATTGTTGGACTAGAAGCACTGGATACACTTGCTGTGTCAAGAGACGACACAGAACCGGCATCAGATGTATCAGTTGCTGGTGGTTGATTGGTCTCCAAGGTGACTTCATCCCAAACGACTTTTAAGACAGCTTTTTCGGCTGGCAACTCATCTATGTAGTGCAAATTACAAAGTAAATTCCCAAATTCAGGATCTTCAAATTGTAGGGAAAACCCATCTTTCAGTTCAAGCTTGCTTTGGAGTATACTCTTTAAATGGTCCACAGACTCTGGGAGACAGAAAGGTTGATCCGTCTCTCATTTTTGGGAGAAATACAGACTTGCAGCAGCATTATCTAATTATCTATGAGAAAAAGCATTAGAAGTATTAATAATCTCATTTCATCATGTTTCATTGATGTACATCTCTCAGACCTCATTGTATGGTTAAGCAATCATGTGTTTTGTTATGAATGGTGTCAGGGCATATTGAATTGCAGTGTACTATGGACAAATATATCTTCAGGTTTAAATTTCGGTAAGCAATAGTAATGCTTTAACATAAGTGAAAAGTGAAAATAAGTTATTCCAAACAATATTTCCACACTTCCAATATAAGAGCCTTACACGTTGAATAACGAATCAAACCAGTGACTTCGCTGATCTAGGCTGTCTTTAAAGCAAGCAAAGAAAGGAAGGCTGTTGTCCAAAAATAGAAGTTTGAACATTTTCACTTCAAGCTCTGTATATTGTACTAACAGAGGGAAATATCTAGATTTTAAGTGAGATTTTTAACTCAACTAAAATGACTAAACTAAAACTGTATTACAACAATAATGATTACTGTGGCGCATTGTGCACTGTTGCATTGCATGAAGCCAATCAAAACTTTTGAACTTAAAACGGGCATTTTAGCACAGAATCTGCATACCACAGTTTGTGATTGTTTTGTATTTTGTCTAACAAACTACATCTTTAATGCAAAACTACAAGTTTCCAATGGATTGAGGTCAGGCTATCCAACATGACAGCAAACCTGAACACACGGGGAAGCAAAGGAACAGTGTATTGCTCATTCTGTGCAGGAACACCTGTTTGCAGGAGTGAGAAGTTTGGGTTGACTTCATGTAATGCATGTGCATATCCATTATCGAAAACTATGACTTATGCAATTAAATTTAAATTTTCAGACTCTACATTTACTCCATAATCAGGAGGACAAGTTAAGACAGCCATTTTTAATAGCATACTTTTTCCTATTTTTCCTATACATGCTCACAACTGTGCAATATTAACAGGATACATCTTTTTTGAAAGCATCCTCACATGCTTCTTTTCAAAAGTGCCTAAACCTTTCACAGACGATAAAGAATACACTTACCACAGATGCTTAATGTAACAGATGCCTTTGGAGTTACAATAACACGACCCCCAACTTTGTATGCAACCAATGGATGAAAATCATTCAACATCTTAAGGTCAATGACACAAATATCATCATAGTTGCTCTCTCCAATTATGTAGGACCTCAAATGATCTGTGTACCAGGATGTGACTTTCTTGCAAAGACATGAAACCTTATCAACTACTACACATTTCAAAATCTTGTAGAATTCAGGCAAGCCACCACAATACCCTGCAGAAATCATCATATCCGATGTGCACCGGATTCTATGCAAACAAACATCACTGGAGAGAGACACTGAATCTCTGTTTGGGTATTTCTGTTCAACTGGTGACCTAAGGGATGCTTCCAAAGGACACTTCAAGAAAGGTTCAGCACTTTGTATGTAAACTGACTGTTTAAAAAGGTCACCACGATCTAGATAGAAATCCAGCATTTCCTGATGCTTCATCGCAAGAGTCAGGAACATTTTTGAAATTGTGGGTGTCATGCACTACATTTTTGAAGTAGTTGTGCTTAGCTTCAAAATGCATTGTCCACAATGACACTAATGGCCCAAAACAGCAGATCAAGTGTGGATAATGATCCACAAAGTGATGCTTAGGACGAATGGAAATGTTAGGGAAAGTGTCACTGAGCAAATGTCGATGGTCATTAATCAGACTCTCCATGTAACAGTGTTTCCTCTGAAAATGAGGTACAAACAGCCAACTCAACAATGACCTTCAAATCCATAAGAATTTCCCAAGAAGGTTCATGTTCTGGTATTCTGTGGCCAATCATCAGGGGAAGCAAACGCAGCAGAGCCCAATTTTCATGTGCCTTCTCACCTATTGAACCCTTTGCCAAGCATGATTTTGCTGTGACCTTTGGCTTGTTACTTTTGTCTGAGTGTTTGTATGGAAAAGTCTTGATGCACCTATTAAGCTCCTCATGTGTAATAAAATCTTTCACAATTAAAGCCTGCAAACACACAGCTAATTCTGCTGGTACAATGCCTTCAAATAAATCGTGCATCACATCAGGAGGAAATCCAGTGACTGGATGGAAGTAGGACAAGCACTTGCTCAGAGCACATTCCCTCTTCACACCACAAACATTTAGCTTGCTGCTACAACTCCTGTAATTCCTCCACAAATGAGTTGTCCTTCAATTGTTCTCAACATGAAATCCCTGCTCTTTGTGCATTTTATTTCATTCCTGCTAATCAAACAGAATCTGCAAAATTTCTCGGCATTAAAACTTTCCTGAAATCCTGCCAGGCTATTTGCACCAAGATTATCTGTACAAACGCAAAAAATGGTCCCTTTCAAGTACTGAGCAAGGGTTGGGACAAAAACCCCTGTCTGCTCTAAACTGTATATGTCTCTTGTTAAAGGACTGATAAATTTGTCATCACCAAAAGTGCCTACATCAGCACGCTTTCCCAATGCAGCAAGCTGAATAGAATTAAGGCTAGAACGATACTTGGGTGGCAAGTTTAGTAGTACCCAGTACACAGCAACAACTTTGTGAACTTTCGTGGATGTACCTAAGGGGTTACACACCTCAAATTCATTTATGTACAACCCCAGTGAAATTTTGAAATCTCCCTCACTCAAAAGTCCATTGCTTTTGTAATACTGTCCATCCTGAAAAGACTCCAGATGTCCAGGAGCCGAATTATGATTGAACACTATAATGTCCAAGAGGTCTGTATTACTCAAAAGACAGACAAGTGCATCATACACAGACACATAAACAAAAGAATTCTTTTGAGTCCTGTCATAAAGGTACACTGTTGGTATTAAAACTGAAAAGTGTTCTTTAAAATAAAAGTTTTGCCTATATTCTGTGGATAGACTACCTCAGTCTCATGTGGTGTAGATGAGAGGACTACATTCAAATAGAACATCAGAAATTTCCTGAAGGATAGTTGGGTCATTGAATATATATTGTGCTTAATCAATATTTCCTTAATTTTGACACTATTGCCATTGGATAACTGCTGTATATCACAAAGCTATTTAATGATTATCTGAGTGGAATCTTTGGAGACGTGCAGAACTGTTTGCATTGACAGAAATAAAGGAGCTAGTTTGCGCTCAAGAGTGTCAGTTTCAACACTCTCACACAATGATAGATCTGTCTCTGGATTCTGAGCAGCATGAGGGGAGGGCCCTTCATCCTCATCACCACAGTCACTGTCACAACTATATCTTGATGATAAACCCTTTATTGTCACTAGTCACATGTACCAGCGAAATTAGCCGTCAACCTGTCCGTACATATACATAC
>JAOEHH010000027.1:27999096-28010125 GCA_025447875.1 Notarius cookei | reverse complement strand
AACTTTTTTTTTTAAAACACATCTGTTGTAAGAATCTAAATTGAAATGTGTTCCTTTTTGGAAAAAAAACCCCCACCAATAACATTCGTGAGGTAAAACATCAAATAATGTGATGCTGCATTGTTTTGAGTGCAATACAGGTCAAAGATGATTTATAAATCATTATTTTCAGTTTTAATTTCAACATACTGTCCCAACTTTTTCTGATATGAAGCAGTAGGATAGCCTTCTTTCCTCTCAGAAATATTGCTAAGATCACAAATGTGCCACTATATGATGCAGAATAACTATTTCATGCGTTTTTACCACTAGGTTGGATTATTATAATCCCTTACTGTCTAAATGTTTTAGTAGTTATAAGAACAAGCTTCACTTCATCTAGAATGCAGCAGCACATGATGAGTCTCATCTGTGTCAGATTGCCAGAAATTTGTGTCTCTCTTTTGTGTGTTTTTGTAAAGAGAAGCTGGTAACCAGAGAGAGAGCTGAACAGCCCAGTGACGTGTGTGCGCGCATGCGTGCATAGAGAGAAATAAAAAAGGAAAAAATAAAATGTACCTTGAGTTGTCACAGAAATAGTATTTCCTGGGTGTTGGGCTGTATTTGGTCTTCACCAAATTCATGCTTTGCTTTTAGAATAAATGGCTCAATTTCAGTCTCTTTAGATCATAAAATCTTTTTACAAAATCTCTGATTTTTAAATGGCTTTTCTCAGAAGTGAATTCCTCCTGTTCACTCTCCCATAGAGGCTGGATGTGTGAAGAGCTGATGATTTTTGAAGAATAGTTGAGGGCTTCTGAAAATTCTTATTTTTTCAGAATATTTGTAATCCTCTGCCTGATGGAGAAAAATAGTGTGTGCCCCCAGTAACATCCTTAGCTTGTTATGGTTTAAATGTTTTGAGAAAGAGCTTTGTGTTATGAGAAACCAGAGAGTGAGTGAGAGTGTTTAAGTTTTTTGGGGGCATTCAGAGGGAGTGTCTCGGGCAGACATGAAACTTCTTTTAATAAAATCTTCCCTCTTTAAAAGATGCTGACTGCAAAGTTGAATTCTGGGCAAATGTTCTGTTTCTATTGCTGTTAGAATTTTGAGGTGTTTTGCTGCTGCCCATACCATGTATCCTATGTGTAAAAATTTTGCCAAAATAAAATGTGTACCTAATTTTACGATTTTCAGAAATTGACGAATCAAGTGAACAACAATATCATGTGACCACTGTGGGGTGTGTTTGACCTACTTACCAAAATAAGTCAGCATGGGCAAACATGGCAGACTCTGCTCTCCTGCCAACTAAAAGCCAGCGGAAAAGAAAAGTAAAGCCTGCCTAGTGAGTGCAACTGCAAGATAGAGCAAGGTTACATGATGTCATTTTTCTGGACAAATAACTCAAACATTCCAGCTAGTGCTTAGCTATATTAACCTCCGTTCTATCATTATGCAAATTAGTTAAAGCTCCTTACATCTGGCTATTTCCATAGGTCCATACGGTTTACCTCAAGAGGTAGGAAAATGGTCCCAAAACAGAGAAAAGCGACCTTCAGCACATCAAAATGATCATATTTTGTCTGCGAGACATAGAAAAATGCCATGCGCAATTTAAAAAAATTTAAAATTTCAGATGACTTTGCAGTCAGCACCTTAAGTCTCTGGGCCTGCTTGCAAATAAGTGATTTCACAATCTAACAACTGGTGTCACGAACAGAATTTGGCTGAGATCCAGAGAGTGTTTTCAATGGGAAATAATACAAAGTGCAAATCATGGAGGTAAGCCATCCTCTCCTTATTTCCTGGTGTGGAATATTTAATGCCATGATAAAGTAACCTGCAAAATGTGGAGGAAGGCTGAATAAAGTTTACAAGCAAGTTTATGTGGGTGGTTACTGCATGCAAGGAAAAAAAATCTTAAGCTTAAGTGGAACGCTTCCTGGTGAAAATTCTGTGTGAATCTGGATTTTGATCAAAGATTGAATCTGCACTGCTGAATGTGGATGTTTGTTTGCTGAAGTGTTGAGTTTGCAAGTGACATTGCCAAGGCATATATTGGATTGTATGCACAAGAGCTCAGTACTTGTCAAGTTATCAGGGGTCTTTACTTAAAAGTTGGCCTTGGCCAACTTCTGGGTTGGATGGATCAACTCAAACTTGGCAACTCCTTTAACCTTCCTTTTTTGTTTTATTTCAGGTGATTTGAAGATTACAGTAGTCAATTAGTTAGTTAACCAGTTAGGTTGAAAACCTTTACAATGCAAAGAGAATAGAAAGGAAAATCCCAAATACAGTTACGTTCAGTTCTCTTCACTACAGCACTTAACTCTTTTTAAGCATAAGCTACATTTCAACAATGCTAAACATGGATAATGTATGACATTGCACATGTTAAGGCGAACTGCCAATTCCATGCTACTTGCACTAGCAGGCTAGTAAAAAAATAATTACCCACATTACCTTAGCTTAACATTATACAATCACAGCATTCCTAACACCAAAAATGCTAACTAATAACAAATTCAAACAGAAAACTGTTTGCCCACCAGTAGCTTCGCTGGAGGAGATGGCCAGTACTTTTAAGTTTTCCCCTTTCAGTCCTTTTGCAGCTTTCGCAACTTAGGCACTCAATACTCTGTGCCTGCCACTAGAGAAGAGAACCTTAAGTGTCTACTTCTTGTTCTAAAATAAAAGTCCCTGTCATCCCAGATCTGGCAGCACAGTACTGCTCTGCTTTTAGTACTGCTCTAAAGGAGGCCAGCCGTGTGTGTGTATATGCAGAGCTCTGAAGCACATAACGTGTAGTCCTGCAGAAGTATTTAAATATGTCAGCGTATTTTGTCTGTTTACATCCTGTTCTGTTCTCTGTTCCCTGTGTGTGAATGAAGACATATAAGGTGTCCTGTGATTAAAAGAGCCATGACAGAAGGAAGGGCTAATGTTGAACCTAACAGCACACTCAGCGAGGCTGATGTGGTGAATGAACGCCATGACATCACTGAGAAAGGCACAGGGTTAAGCTTAGCAGGAGAAAAGCGAGCTCAGAAGTGTGGCATAGCTCACAAATCATTGTGATGCAGGCCAGAAATTAAAAAGCCCATGACAAAACAAAAGGAGCTCATGACAAGCAGAAACAGCTTAAACGGAGTCTTGGTGAGCTTGTCACATATTCAAAGGCATAAAGAGATTCAGATGAAATCTGAAATGGACAGAAGATTCAAAGATTATGAAAGCCATCTGTCTACTATGAATGAAACTGTCCAGAGAGAGAGAGAAATGTGAAAGAACATGGAAAGAACGCTTTAGGAAGAAGAAGACTTTGTCACATGCATACTCAAGCACAGTGAAATTCATCATCGACATGTAACCCATCTGAAGCAGTGAAAAATCACATGAGCAATGAGTGGACAGCTATGCTACAGCACCCAGGGAGCAGTTGGGGGTTAGGTGCCTTGCTCAAAGGCACTTCAGCCCAAGGCCACCCCATGTTAACCTAACCGCATATCTTTGAACTGTTGGGTAAACTGGAGCACCCAGAGGAAACCCACGCAGACACAGGAAGAACATGCAAACTCCACACAGAAAGGCCCCCATCGGCCACTTGGCTCAAACCCAGAACCTTCTTGCTCTGAGGCAACAGTGCTAACCACTGCACCACAATGCCGAGATTGAACAAAATGCAAGTCTTAAGCAACGGCAAAGCCAATTTAGAGCATCAGCTTGATTCTAAAATTGATTTGGAGAAAACAAAAACTATATTACTCTAAAGCTAGAGTGGATGAGTTGGAATGGAAGCTATCAAGAGAGGGAAAAAAAAACAAAGGGGAATGCTCATATGCAGGTGCAGCCAAGCACACTGTCTTGCTCTAAGATGAAGACAGAGTCAGACCCTAGTCACCCCCGAAAGGTGGAAAAGCAAATTGCAATGGAAAAACACACTCAAATTAATGAGAGCTCCAGTGATTCAGAGAGTGAAGAAATAGCCCAGCTAAAACCATTAAAGATGAGAACAATAGCTGGGGTATTGATTCATCAACATCAAGTACCTGCTCTTGCTGATATTGACAAGTGGAGTAAAAACATGAAACATTCCAGAGAAGATGGAATGAAAACCCGGTATGAACTTTGTTGCCTCAGAGGTATTTATTACTCCATCATATGGATTCAGGTTATGATATTGAACACCTTACTGACTCCACATGAGCAAGTCACACTCAAGAGCCTAGGATGAAGCCATAGGCAAAGATAAACAAAACTTAGGTGCTGCAAGGGTGGCATTAGAAGAGTGGATTCACAATCACACAGAGGCACATGTCTGTTGGGGAAAAATCCTCAGCTGCATTCAAGGTGCACACAAACCTTTTGCAATATATGAAGCCAGTTTCAGAGAAGCTTGGTGTAATTATTCTGGCAACATTGACAACATCAGAAATGACAACATGGATAATAGCAATCATGGAGCCTTGAAACAAGTTCTCGTGAATGGAGTAAGAACTAAATTATCAAATGCATACAAGCTCATGAATCTTCAATGGGATAGAGTGGGAACATATTGTTACTCGATTGTTTCGCCTTGAGCAAGACTTGGAACCAGTGTTCAAACCAAAAGATGTGAGAAAGTGAAACAGCTGATCCTGATGTCACCCAAGAAGTCACTACTTGGAAAAAGAAGGATTACAGTAACAAGTGTTCTCAATGCAGGAAAATGGGCCACTTTGCGAAATACTGAAGATCAGGAAAGAGAGATTTCAGGAGGACTGAGAAAAGACCTGAAGAGAGCTCAAACTTTCCAAACACTCTGGATGTGAATGCCTTCATGCAGGCCACAAAACAACTGTCTCAGCTGACAGGTGTGTTGCAGAATATATCACCAAGAAATCCAGGGGATTTTTAGAGGCCCCTTCCCTCAGGCCCTTGGTAGGACTAATGTGAATGAACAAAAAGAACTTGGCTTTTTATTGGACACAGGAGCAGAACTTCCATCAATTCCAACCAGGTATGCAAAGAAATGTAGAATCTCACTTATAGCAAGAACAAAACAAGCTGCTGGAGCAGGAGGAGAAAACATCCTTTTATAAGAAAGTATGCCAGTGAGTTTGTCATTTGGGCCAAAGTCTATTGACACTCCAGTTTGGGTGGGCAGCTTCATAGTCTCATTCCTAGGCCTGGACTTTCTTGAAGCTTGAAGGAAGCCTCAACTTAACAAATGGCAAAGTCATCTGGAAATTGAGAAAACTGGAAAAACCTCAATTTGAAAATCATCTGATTTGATATAAGGATGACTGTGGAAACCTTCAAAAGGATCAAGTGACATTCACAGGCCAAGTTAATCTTTACACCAAGCAATATCCACAGTAAAACAGCAATGAATGGATTCTTTCCTATCATTTAACACTTATGCAAAAACATAGGCTTCTTGACTGCTACTGGAACTCCAGTAGACAAACTGACAGCGAATCCGAAGATTCTATAAGCATATACTCTGTCATCAAAGAGCTACAAGACAATTGTAGCCAGAAGAAAAATGGACCTGGATGGAAAATGGGGCAAAGAGACATGACAGTGGATTGTGGAAACATGGAGACAAAGTAGTTGCTCCTCCAAAACTGATACCATGTCTGGCCACATACTGTATATATGTAGCCCTTTGAAAAATAGGCCATATAGTTCATTGAGTCATAAATAGGAATTTATAAATAAAGTAAGTTCATTAAAAGAATAAATAGGATTTAAAAGGGTTAAAAATGTTCAGAGTTTTCTATTGCACTGTATGCAATAGGTGTCAGTCCTGCCCGCTGTAGCGCATGCACCTGAAGGCGCGCCTCAGGCTGCGCGTGTGCCGAGTGAGCTCCAGCACGCGTGCCGGGAACAAGGCGCACCTGTTCTCAATTAGAGAACTATGTGTTGGGCTATTTAAGGACTGCACTGATGCAAAGGCGATGCGAAGTATTACACCACGTTCAGTGCGCATTACCGAGCCTTTCTTCCCGTGTTGGGGTTTTCCTGGTTTCTTGACTCCTGTTCCTGTTTCTAGCTCTCGTTTTGCCTCCGACATACTGTTTGCGCCTTGATCAACCCTTTACCTGTTTTCTCATTTATGACCTTGCCTGCCGATTTGGACTGTTTGCTTTTATGTGTGTTTCATGCATTATATGTATAGATCACACTTTATTATTAAACTAAACACTTCTGCACATACATCCGCCTCTCTCATGTACTTGACAATAGATTTTGAATTTCATGGGTCAAGGTCATGTATTCTGATATTTACATGATGTGAAATGTATTTTGTTTTTTTAAATACTAAGTTCAAAAAGGTGGAAACATTGTTTTATTTTTGATACATTTGTAAAATAAATTGAAGGTATGATTTTTGCTTTTAATTTATTTTCTGAGCCAATCAGTAGTCAGTGGGAAAGGTCAGGTGGAAACAGGAAGGGATGCGTGAGGAGAATATGAGCAGAACGACAGGAAGTGGAGAAGAAAGAAGCGAGTGAAAAGTGCGCTGGGACTCTGCTGCTTTTCAGTAGTAAAATACCAAGTTTAGATAAATTATTGTGAATGTGCCGAGACAAACGGACAATGAGTCTTTTGAGAGACGTTCTACAGTGATATTATGGTGTTATAACAGCGTAAATGTTGAGAACTCAGACAGAGCTCACAACAAGGATACCACAAGCTAGTTAGCCTGACGTAGCTTCAGGCTAGAGGATTTCAAAGGACTTTGCCCGAGAGTAGAAGACTCTATGCAGTTTCCAAGATCTCTGTGAGCACCAGGAACCAACAGTGACGTCTCCAATCCACAGCATCACTAATGCATTGTTGCCATCACGGTGAGGTGGACGGTGAGGATGCATGCACGTCTTTTCTTTTGTGGCTTTGCTGCAAAGCAGCCATATTGTTTTAAGGCTTCACCGCAGCATTAGAATGTGTATAGACTACAGAACACCTAACAGTCGAACAGTGCCTGACCAATACACCACTCCCTGCATTGATGATGTACTCGACTGCCTGACTGGGAGTAGGTGGTTTTCCATATTAGACCTAAGGTCTGGCTATTACCAGATTGCCATGTCAGAAGTTGATAAAGAAAAAATGAGCTTTATATGCCCACTAGGGTTTTATCAATTCGAAAGAATGCCACAAGGTATCACTGGAGCACCTGTGATATTCCAGTGATTGATGGAAAGAGCCGTAGGCGATATGAACCTGCTCTTGGTATTAGTTTACCTGGATGACCTGATAATCTTCGGGAAGTCTTTGGAGGAACATGAAGAGAAGCTTCTCAAAGTGCTAGACCAACTCGAAGAGGTGGGACTGAAACTCTCCCAAGACAAGTGCCAGTTTTGCCAACCAAGGGTGAAATATGTGGGGCACATAATATCCGCTGATGGCATCGCCACAGATCCTGAGAAAGTGAAAGCTGTCACAAATTGGCCTCGGCCTACAGACCTGAAGTCTTTGAGGTCTTTCCTGGGATTCTGTGGGTATTACTGGTGGTTTGTGGCAAACTACTCAGCAATTGTCAGACCCCTCACAGAGCTCACCAAAGGGTATGCACCCTCTCAGAAAGGCAAGCGTCAAGTCAAAGAGAAGACAAAGACCTACCTCAAAGAGTCAGAACCATTTGGAGACCGGTGGAACCAGGTTTGCACCAATGCTTTCCACCACATTATTCAATGCCTCACCAATGCACCCGTCCTTGTGTTTGCGGACGCCAACAAGCCTTACATCTTGCATACATATGCCAGCTTGAAAGTGCTTGGTGCTGTATTATATCAAGAATACCCAGAAGGACTCAGGCCAGTGGCTTTTGTGAGCTGGAGAGTGAGTGCTACTGAACAGTGTTACCCCAGTCCATCAGCTGGAATTTCTAGCCCTTAAGTGGGCAATTGTGGATAAATTCCACGATTACCTATATGGAGCGAAATTTGCAGTCCAAACCGACAATAATCCACTTACCTATGTGCTAACGACAGCTAAGCTCAATGCAACAGGACACTGTTGGCTTGTTGCCTTAGCAACATATGATTTTAACATCCAATATTGGCCTGGAAAGATCAACATTGATGCAAACTTGCTATCCAGAAACATGGCTGATGAAGTTGAGAATGGAAAGTGGGAGGAGATACCTCAGAGTGGAGTGAAGTTGATCTGCCAGAGAATCTGTGTAACAGAGCCGTCTGGCGCACCACCCAATATGTAGATCAACTGGGCGCGTCCCCTGAGTGCATCCCTGATGTGTTCACTTTCCCCACTCATCTCGACTTGCTTTTCTTCAGGCAAATGTCCAAAGCTGACTTGAGAGAGACATCATCAGGAGAGTGATAGGAGCCATGCAGCAAGGCAAGTGGCCGAGTGACAAAGAGACAAACACAGAGTTAAGTCTATTCAAGCAAAAGAAAGACCGACTTGTGATGAAAGATGGACTACTCCATAGAACAGCCAGAAACCCTCTGGAAGTCAGATAACCCAGCTTATACTCCCTGCTGAGTTCCAGGAGGCTGTCCTGTGATCCTTGCATGATGACATGGGTCATTTAGGAGTGGAGTGGATGACGGATCTTCTGCGGAGTAGGTACTATTGGCCCAAGATGGCTTTAGATGCTGAACAGTACATCAAGGACTGTGGAGAATGTATCATGCGCAAAACTCCTTGCAAGAAGGCTGCACCCGATTATGAGCAGTGGTCCCACGGACCTGGTTTGCATAGATTTTCTCTCCATGGAACCTGACTCATGAGGAATTAGCAACGTATTAGTCATGACAGATAATTTTACACGTTACACACAAGCGTTTCCTACCAGAAACCAGAAAGCACTTACCATAGTGAAAATCCTGGTAGAAAAATACTTCATGCATTATGGTCTGCCCAGCAGAATACATTCAGACCAAGGAAGAGACTTCGAAAGTCAGTAGATACAAGAACTTTTGATGATTCTAGGGGTATGGAAATCCCGAACCACACCCCATCATCCTCAAGGGGACCCTCAACCCAAAAGATTCAACCGCACTTTGCTGTCCATGCTTGCAACCTTGGGGAATGAGAAGAAACATTCATGGAGTCAGCATATTCCATATGTTGTCCATGAAATGTGACGCAATGGGATATTCACCATATCTACTGATGTTCGGCAGAGAAGCTAGGCTGCCCATAGATCTTTGCTTTGGCAAGTCATCTGATGGAAGTGGAGACAGAAACCATTCCCGTATGTGGAGAAACTGAGGGGAGATCTGCAGAAAGCCTACGAACTCCCAACCAAGTCAGCAGATAAGTCACATCAGAGAAATAAAAGAGCATATAACCAGAAGGTACGTTTTCAGACTATTGATATCGGCGACAGAGTACTTCTCAGAAACCTGGGGCTGAAAGGCAAACACAAGCTTGAAAGCTGCTGGAGCCCTGTCCCATATGTCGTAGTCGGAAAGCTACCTAACTTGCCAGTGTACTGGGTGAAGCATGAAGATGGAAAAGGAGGCATGATAACCATGCACCGAGATCATCTTTTATCCATCAGTCAGTCTATGAGACTGCCGGATGGCAAAGTTCCTGAAGAGTCATCTGTAAGACCAAAGATACATCCACAAGTGAAGAACAGACACCAAAGAAAGACAGAAAGAACACCTGAAGTGGAACCTGAAGATTTATCTTCAGACATGGAACATGAAGGGTCTCATGGATACTATGGAGATTATCTGCATAAGCTCTTGCTTAAAAGAACCTATGACAAGCCTGCAGATGAATCCTATAGTGACCATGAGCCTTCTGTCCATGACCAAAGTGAAGAAGATAAGAAGGTAGTCCCTGACCATGACCATGAAGATGATGACGAAGTCCATGAAGAACCTGAAGAGGTCATCGCTGATCAGGAAGAACACCAGACTCCTGAGGACAGACCGGATGAGAAGTCAGAAGATGACGATGCCAGTACCCACTCCACTGACTGATCACTCTGACTCTGAGCCTGACCAGGGAGACCATAAAACACCTGTTAGTACCCCTAAAGCTAAACCTAAGTCTTCCACAAAGATAAATAGAGATCTTAGACCAAGAATTGGCTCTAAACAGCAAACCAATCAAAGCCTGTAATTCGTCTTACTTGTGATGAACCAGGAAAGGCTAGAGATCAGCCAATCACTGTTGTTCACAAAGGAATTATCATCAAACTAGGATGTTAGATTCTTGGAAATGAATTTTTCCTTATCCCTGTGTGTCTTAGTTTGTCTCATGAGGACATGTAGACAGGTAGAAAAGGGAGGATATAGCCCTTTGAAAAATAGGCCATATATTTCATTGATTCATAAATCGGAATTAATAAATAGAGTAAGTTCATTAAAAGAATAAATAGGATTTAAAAGGGTTAAAAATATTCAGAGTTTTGTATTGCACTGTATGCAATAGATTTTGAATTTCATGGGTCAAGGTCATGTATTCTTATATTTACATAATGTAAAAAGTATTTAAAGAAACAAAATACAAAGTTCAAGAAGCTGGAAACACTGTGAGAATGTTTTATTTTCGATATATTTGTAAAGTAAATTGAAATGTATGATTTTGCTTTTAGTTTATTTTCTGAGCGAATGAGTAATCGGGTGGGAAAGGTCAGGTGGAAACAGGAAGGAATGCGTGAGGAGAACGTGAGCAGAATGACAGGAGGTGGAGAAGAAAGAAGCGAGTGAAAAGTGCGCTGGGACTCTGCTGCTTTTGAGCAGTAAAATACAAGTTTAGATAAATTATTGTGAATGTGCTGAGACAGACAGTGAGTCTTTTGAGAGACATTCTACAGTGATATTACAATGTTAACAGTGTAAATGTTAAGAACTTCGACAGAGCTCACAACGAGGATACCGCAAGCTAGTCAGTCCGACGTAGCTTCAGGCTCGAGGAGTTCAAAGGACTTTGCCCAAGAGTAGAAGACTCTATGTAGTTTCCAAGCTCTCTGTGAGCACCAGGAACCAGCAGTCATGAGGTCTGCACTCCACAGCATCGCGAACGCAGCATTGCCATCACAGTGAGGAGGACGACCAACGCGTGCACTTTTTTT
>JAOEHH010000027.1:26839985-26854300 GCA_025447875.1 Notarius cookei | reverse complement strand
CATCAAAGTATATCATCTGTTGCATGTTTCTTTTCATGTGAATGGAAGCTCTGCTATTAGGTAGTACCTAATTTTATATTATCCCCTTGATGACTGGAGTGAAAGTTAACAATAGAATTCTTGTCTGATGGCCTATATGACATAAATGGATAAACATGAAAACATCAAGCAACCAAAATTGCTGAGATGAATGGTGAGGTTGAATTAATGCTGTACTTGTGTATAACAATGTTGAGATTACAAACCATAACAATGATCTGTATGACTGTGAATTGATGCAGTTTGTGAATGAACTGTCTGGTCATTTAGAAGCAGCCAGAGATGCAGGTCTTCATTATAGCAGCAGCAACTGTTTAAAAAAAATAAACAGAAGAAGAACGGCAATTTGAACTATCATGGAAAACCATGGTCCACCCCAAGATGACAGCAATGAATTCAAAGTCCAATGACCTTCCTTCAGGGACTACACCTGTTTGTGAATGTCTGTAACTAAAGAGGAAATGTTTGTTCAGATGTCTGGAATGAATGTGCAACATTCCTTGCCAATAACTGCACAAGTACCCCTTTTCTGCTAGCAAAATATCTAGTGACATTCGATTTTGGAGAGGCATTTTACGGACTAATCCCAATTCTGAAGGTAATTGACTGGAGGCTTTAGCTATGTCATTACCAATGCATTCCATGGTAGGTAAAATGACTAATTTCATCTAAGGCTACAATTACACCATACTGAGGAATTAAGGTCGCAAAAAAAGTGTTGGGTTGGACTGACTGTGACTTGAGCATTACTGAACAGGTCACGTCTATTTATATAATTTCTGTGTTATAGGGTATGTCTTAAAGCTGCCACTGTATAGCCATAATAACGTGATCCTGTCCAAATAGCGATAGCACGTGATACCCATCTCTACCACAAACAACTAGGGTACCATTATACGCTGGTTGGTTTTGTCCCCACATGATGGCAGCTTTAGAGACAGTTAATGTAAAGGTTTCTGCATATCCCTCTGTAAGAATTTTAACATGTTCAATGCCATTACCCAAATAGTAAGAACAATGACTGTGACCCACTTGTGGGCCATGAGCTGTATTTTAAAAACAAAATAGACCTTTGGGCACATGGGTTCTCTATCTATCTGCTGTTAATGGTTTGAGATGGAATCTGAAACCTGGTTGAAAATATGGGCATGTTCTTCTCTGAAGGATGGTCACATGCTCTCTTAAAGAGAAAAGGACAACTATTTTGGGGTAAATCTTGGCATTTCATGGATCCAGCACTGCCCCTTGTTCAGGGCTTGTGCAAAGCCATGTGCAGCTCTCAGAAAGGTATTGTCTACAGCCAATTGAGTGTGTTCATCATATACCTCAGTGGAGCTTTGGTTATAACTCGTCAGGAACAATAAGAAAATTATGAGCATTGTTATGTGACAGACTGGATGTGTGATTTTTCTTACCATTACTGACTCTTCCAGAACACTCACCACTCTCAGCATTGTTAGTATGCACAGTCTCTTGGATCTGTTCAAACTCAAAAAGTTCACAGAGAGCAACTATGAGCTAAAGAATAAAACTCAAACCAGAAACAGCAATTATAAGGTTATATGGTGATTATGTTGGTGATTCAAACAATTTCTGTAACTATTTGGATTATGTAATTGATTAAATGTGATTAACTATTATAAAAGCCTGACTGAATTGCTAAAAGCTATTGAAGCTCTTGAATCATCTTTCTTCTGGCTTGTTTACAATTGTACACTGTGTAGAACAAGTGTACATGTGTAGGCCAATTGGGGAGAGGATGCTAGCACTTCACCCAAGTGGCTTGTTGTCTTGTTGCATCTTTCCATCATTGTCTGGATTGTTCACCAGCTTCACATGCATGGTGTGAATCTACTGTGGTTTTGTATTCACTTTCACTGCTGCTTCAGTGATGAAGATAATCTGATAGGGTTCTTCAAACTTTGACTCTAGTCATGTTTGTTGTGGCTTGGAGATCAGAACCCACTGTCCTGGTACCAGGCTGTATCCACCAGACCCAGGCAAGGTCCAAACATCTATCACTTGCTTTCTTGCTGTCTGAATTGAGTCTGTAAGTTGGGAGCAGTACTTTAGCAATGCATCACTGGTCAAATGGACATCAGCAGTATGCAAATCAATTGTTCCCAGTAAAGACATGGGTTGGCCTGTAATCATTTCATAGGGACTAAGCCCAGTGTCTTTGTTGTGGGTGGCTCTTATACTGCATAGCACTATAGGGAGTGCCTCTGGTCATGAGAGCCCTTCCTGATGCATTTTTGACAGTGTCTCTTTGATAGTTTGAGTCATGCTTTCCACTATTCCTAATGATTGAGGATGATGAGGGCAGTGGACCTTCCATTGTATGCCTAGCATCCGACACACTTCTTTACAGACCGCACCCATGAAGTGGGTTCCTTGGTCTGAGTCCATGGTCTCAAGGAGGCCCCAGTGAGGGATGATGTCTTTGAACAACACTTTTCCAGTGTGAGTGGCTATACCCTGCCTCATGGGGAATACTTCCACTCACCTCAAAAACTTGTCCGACACAACTAGAACTTCAGAGTGTTCATGTGACTTTGGCAGTATTATGTAGTCCACTTGTAGATGTTGGAATCGGCCTGAAGGGACTGAAATTCTCATCAGAGGTGTTTTAATTTTCCTCCCTGGATTGTTTTTTAGACAAATAACACATTGTCCAAACTTTCAGCTTCTTTTCTGAATGCTGGATTCCACCATGTTGTCCTAAATCAGTAGACCATTTTCTCTGCTCCCACATGACCCAAGGAGTGTAGCTATGTAGCCAGATATGGTAATAGTTTTGTAGAAGCAACAACTTTGTCTCCATGTTTCCACAATCCACTATCATGTTTCTTTTCCCCATTTTCCATCCAGGGTCATTTTTCCTCTCAGCTACAATTGTCTTGAAGCTCTTTGATGTTAGAGTATGTGCTTGTAGAATCTTTAGATTTGCTGTTTCAATTTGATTGTCTGCTGCTTTGTTATCCCCTTCCTTGGCGGCTAATTTTGCATCCGTTTCTGCATTTCCTTTTGCTTCTTGTGTTTTGCTTCATATGTGCTTTGACTTTGATGATGGACACTTAGGCAGCTGCAATGCAGCTAACAGTTCTTGGACCTACTGCCCATTCTTTATTAGAGTTCCAGCAGCAGGCAAGAAACTTCTGTATTTCTACTGTTGAATGATAGGAAGAGCTCCACCCATTGCTGTTTTACTAAGTAGATATTGCTTGGTGTAAGGAGGAACTTGGACTGTGAATGTCACTGGGTTCATTTGAAGGTTTCCACAGTCGTCCTTATCCTTAGACCATATCAGATGATTTTCTGAGGGTTTTTTTTCCCCAGTTTTCTCAGTTTCCAGACAACTTTGCCATTTGTGAAGTTGAGGCTAACTTCAAGCTATAACAAAAGTCCAAGCCTAGAAGGGGGTCTGTAATGCTGCCCACCCAAACTGGAGTGCCAATAGACTTTGGCCCAAATTACTCACTGGCATACTCTCTTGTAAAAGGATGTTTTCTCCTCATGCTCCAGCAGCTTGTTTTTTTCTTGTTGTAAGTGAGATTTCATATTTCTTTGCATACCTGGTTGAAATACATGTAAGTTCTTCTCCTTTGTTCAATAAAAAGTCAAGTTCTTTTTGTCCATTCACAGTAGTGCACACATATAGGCCATCTGCTTGATGTTTAACTAGTACTAGCAGGGGCCTGAGGGAAGGGGCCTCTAAAAATCCCCTGTGCTTCTTGGTGATGTATTCTGTAACACACCTGTCAGCTGAGACAGTCATTTTATAGCCTACATGAAGGCATTCACATCCAGAATGTTTGGAGTGTTTAAGCCCTCTTCAGATCTTTTCTCAGTCCTCCTGAAATTTCTTTCCTGACCTGCAGTATTTTGAAAAGTGGCCCATTTCCCTTGATTGATAACACTTGTAGCCTCTGTAATTCTTCTTTTTTCCTCATAGTGACTTCTTGAGTGACATATCAGGATCAGCTGTTTCAATTTCTCGCTTCTTTGGTTGAGATGCTGGTTCAAAGTCTTGCTAAAGGTGAGCCAGTCCACTGTATCCCATTGAGGATTTGTGGGCTTGTATGCATTTGATAATTCAGTTCTTGCTCCATTCAGGAGAGCTTGCTTCAATGCTCCATGATTGCTGTTATCCAAGTTGTCATTTCTGATGTTATCAATGCCAGAATAATTACACCAAGCTTCTCTGAAACAGACCTCATACATTGTGAATGGTTCATTTGCACCCTGGAAGCAGCTGAGGATTCTTCCCCAACAATATGCATCAGCATGACTGTGAATCCATTCTACTAATGCTGCCCATGCAGTGTCTAAGTTTTGTTTGTCTTCACATATGGCTTCATCCAAGGCTCTTGTGAGTGTGGCTTTCTCACATGGAGTCAGTATGGCATTCAAAATCAGTACTCTATCATATGGCTGCAGGTTATAAATACCTCTGAGGGGACAAAGTTCATACTAGGTTTTCATCCCATCTTCTCTGGGATGTTTCATGTTTTTTACTCTTATTGTCAATATCAGCAGAAGCAGGTACCTGGTGTTGATGAAATCCCAGCTCTCATTCTCATCTTTTAATGGTTTTAATTTGGCCTTAACTATCTCTTCACTCTCTGAATCACCGAAGCTTTCACTCTCATTCATCTCACTCATTTAAGTGTGTTGTTATTCTGTCACAGTTTGCTTTTTCACCTCTTGGAGGCAACTAGGGTCTGCCTCTGACTTCATTATAAAGCAAGATGATGTGCTTGGCTGTGCATGTACATGAGCATTCATCATCTTTGTTTTTTGTTTTTTTTTTTCCACTTCCATCCCAACTCATCCACTCTAGCTTTAGACCAATAAAGCTATTGCTCTAAATCAAGCTTAGATTCAAGTTGCCACTCTAAATTGGCTTAGAATCTTTTAGATTTAAATAGTTGTTTAAGATTTGCATTTTGCTCAATGTCAGCATAAACAGTTCTTTCCATTTTTTTATATTTCTCTCTCTCTCGTGCTCTCTGGACAGTTGCATTCATATCAAACTGACAGCTCTCACAATCTTCTATCCATTTCAGATTTCATCTAAATCTTTTGCACCTTTGAATATGTGACAAAATGGCCAAGGCTCGCTTCAGCCCTTTCTGCTTGTCAGTGGTTTCTTTTTCTTTCTTTTTTTTGTCCTATGCTTTTTTAACTTCTTCCATGCACCAGAATTGCAATGCTGTGGGTGTGGTATGAGAGGGCATATCAGGAGAAACTGTCCAACTGGAGATTGGTTCTGAAAGAACTGGAGAAACAGGAGAAGGGAGAATTAAGTGCTGTAGTCAACATCTACATTAGTCTATGATGATCAGAAAATGAACCCCAGATAGTTTCAGTCAATTGTCATTCTCGAGTTACATTTCTTGTGGATACCAGTGGAAAGTTTTCATGCATTTGAAAATAGGGAACTAAACCTAACCCTTTCCAACAGCACATTAACAATAAGAGGCGACTCTGGGAAAGCACAAGTGCTGAACTTCACTGAAGGACAAATGCTAGTGGCATCAATACAACACTCTAAGGATACAACTCTGAAATGTTTGGGATGAGATATTTTATGGAACTTAAAAGCTTTTTTTTTTTTTTAAGTTTTTCCTGAAATTTGGCAAATGCCCCATCACAACTTTTTTGGTATGTATTGCATGCCTGAAATGGAGGAATAAAACACAAAATATCTTGATTTCATACTGGTGGCAATGAAATACAATTCAAAGAAAATACGTTTTCTTTTTTATTTGCATTTTCCAATCCGTCCCAAAACTAATTTTCAAATCAAGTAAATTTAGCAGTAAATAAAGTGCATGATTCATGGATATTCTGCATAGATGCTAGCTAAATATGTGAAAATAAAATACACCTTGAAGCACAGTTGTCAGAGTGCAGGCAGTTATGGAATGCAGGGGAGAGTGGGTGCATTGTAAACAGGAGTCCAAATCGCCAAGCTTTAAATGAAGCCAGGGTTAAGCGGATGTCGGTCGATCGGCAAAAAGGATATCGAAGGGCAGGCAAGTAGTCAAGTAGATGAATAAATGTAAGCAAGAATTAAAAGCACTAAGAGTCAGGCAGAGTCAAAATAAGGCTTGGGATGATCAGGTTCAGGGACACAGAACAATATTTTGCATGGAGGTGAGTGTTTGCTGGGTTTAAGTAGTGTCTTAATTAGTCTCTGATATGAAATAGGTGTCCTTCTAGAATTCCATAGAGGTGGGGTGTTGTGGTGTTTGGCTGTTGTAGTCTGGAGAGACCATGTTTGAATGCCACTCTGAACCTAGATTTTCTGCACTGTTACTGACAGAAACCCCCTAGAGCATTCACTCTGGGAGCGGAATTTTTTCTGGGACATCCTCTTCCCCTGGGTACTGGTTTGTCTGGGTGTGTGGCATGGGATTCTTGCATAAGTAGTGGATCCAGTATGTCCCTGGCATTGACCCAGCTGCACTCCTCTGGGTGGTAGCCCTCCCAGTACACCAAGTACTCCAACTGGCCCTGCCTATGCCAGGAGTTAAGAATTTTGTGGACCCGGTATATGGAGTCACCTTCTATTTCCTGTGTGTGTGTGTGTGTGTGTGTGTGTGTGTGTGTGTGTGTGTGTTCATTGTTGGGAGTGCCCTCTCTCAGGGGTCCTGGAATTGCTGGCTTGAGACATGACACATGGAAGGTTGAAGACGTGCAGGAGCTGGGGGGAGTTCCAATGTGTAGGAGACCTCATTGATATGATGTAGGATGTTGAATGGGCCTAGATATCTGGCTTGGAGCTTGCGACAAGTGTTGGAATTTTGGAAGTCCTTGATAAGCAGGAGTTTCCCCTCCGTGCTTGTCTGCATATTGGTTGTACTTAGCGGCCACCTATTTTAATCATTGGTGCACACCCTCCCATACCTGTTCACTCCTCTGGATCCAAGAATCCACTGCTGGGATTTGGGAGGGTGAGTCATTCCACAGAAACAAAGGTGGTTGGTAACCAAGGACACATTGGAAAGGAGTTAACTGTGTGGCCAAAGGCCTTCAGGAATTTTGGGTGTATTCAGCCCAGGGAAGGAATTACACCCAATCCTTTAGGTTCTCCATACAGTAGACCCTGAGGAAGCACCCAATCTCCTGGTTGGCTTGTTCCACCTGGCCATTGGCCTGAGGATGGTACCTCAATGTTAGGCTGACTGAGACCCCCAGCTTATCCATGAACTTTGTCCAAACTCTAGAGATGAATTAGAGGCCTCAGTGACAAACAATGTCTTCTGGGAGGCCAAAGTAATGGAATGTGTGTGTAAACAAGAGTTCTGCAGTCTTGAAGGCAGTGGGTAAACCTGGTAGGTGCATGAGTTTCAGTGCCTTTGAAAATCAGTCGATGATAACCAGGATGACCATGTTACCTTGGGACTTTGGGAGATCAGTGATAAAGTCAATGGCTAGATGGGACCAGTGTCTCTGGATTATGGGTATTGGGCACAATTTGCCTGCTTGGTGAGTTCAGGGCACCTTGGCCTGGGTGCAGGTCGAGCAGGAGGACACAAATTCATTCATTTCTGACATCATGTTCTCCCACTAGTACTTGTTCCTGAGCAGTTGGGATATGTGCGGACTGCTGGGGTGTCCTGTGGCTGGATAAGCATGCACCCAGGTGATAAGCTTGCCTCAGAGTTGTGTGGGAACATACATAAGACCTGGGGGACATGTTGCCAGGGTGTTGGGTGCTTGGGCCTGGCTTATCTCCCTGTCCACTTCCCATGTAATGGCCTGAATGAAGCATCCCAGTGGCAGGATCAGAGTAGGTTTGGCAGTGGGGCTGGCAGTGTTGTGGATGTGAGACAGTGCATTTGCCCTGGTGCCGGGATGAAAAGAGATCGTGAACCTGAAATGTGCGAAGAATAGGGCCCATCTAGCTTGACAAGGGTTTAATCTCTTGGCGGTTTTCAATTACTCCAGGTTTTTATGGTCCATGAGAATGGTAAATGGGTGTTTAGCTCCCTCTAGCCAATGCCATTACTCTTCTAACACTAACGTGATGGCAAGGAGTTTGCAGTTGCCAATGTCATAATTCCATTCTGCATAGGTCAGTTTCTTTGAAAAGAAGGTGACGGGCTGTAGCTTAGGTTTTTCGCCTGTGCATTGAGACAGTACTCCTCCTACCCCAGTCTTAGATGCATCCACCTCTACCACGAAGGGAATGTTGAGGTCTGGATGTTGCAAAACAGGAGCTGAAGCAAAGGTGGTCTTGAGACTCTCAAAGGCCTCCTCAGTGGCCTGATTCCATTGGAGCCATTTAGGTCCCTTTTTCAGTTGGGCTGTAAAAGGTGATGCTATGGAACTGAAGTTTCAAATGAATCTACAGTAAAAGTTAGCAAAGCCCAGAATATTTAATATTTTACTGTTTTCTTTTTATATTTATTATGCACCGGCTGGAGAAGCACTGCAATTTCATTGTATACCTGATGTGCAATGACAATAAAGATTCTATCTATCTATCTATCTATCTATCTATCTATCTATCTATCTATCTATCTATCTATCTATCTATGAATGAATGAATGAATGAATGAATGAATGATGGTTGTGGGAGTAGGCCAGGAGGTGTCTGTGGACACCTTGTTACTATCTGTACTGATGATGTATCCAAGAAGGAAATCTGATGTACATGGAACTCACGTTTTTCTGCTTTCACATACAAGTGATTTTCAAGGAGCTGCCTGAGCACAGTCCTGACGTGTACTTGGTGCGAGTCCTGGTCAGGAGAGTAGATCAAGATATCATCAATGTATGCAATGACATACTTCCCCAGCATGTCTCATTGAATGTCATTGATAAAGCACTGGCATACACTTGGCATGCAAGACAGGCCATACAGCATGACGCAGTACTCAAAATGGCCAGAGGTGGTGGTGAAGGCAGTCTTCCATTCGTCCCCCTTATGAATCCTAATGAGGTTATATGCACTGTGGAGGTCAAGTTTGGTGAACACCCTGGCAGATCTGAGCTGCTCAAGAGAAGATGGCACAACCGGGAGTGGATATGGATACTTGACAGTGATTTGGTTTAAGCCCTGGTAATCTATGCATGGGCGGAGACCTCCCCCTTTCTTCTCCACAAAGATGATGATCACGGATGCTGGAGAGGTGGAAGGACAGATGTACCCCTTTTATAAGAATTCTTGCACATATTCCTCCATCACCACTTAATTGGCAACGGAAAGATGATACATGCCATTACGCGGCAGTGAGATGCCAGGGAGGAGGTTAGTGGTGCAGTCATAAGGTCGGTGTGGTGGAAAGCCACTAGCCTTACCCTTGCTGAAGACTTCAATGAGGTTGTGATAACAGGCGGGGATATTGTCTATGCCTTCCGGTGCCAGACTTTCAATGGATGTGGACACCACAGAGATGTGCAGGAGCTGGAGGCATTGTTGGGAACAAGAAGAAGATCATTGCAGGATTTCTTTGTTCTGTTACAATATCAAAGGGTCATGGGTTTGAAGCCAGGGAAAGCCAAGAATTAAAGCATGATGAGCCGTGCAGGTGATGAATAGGGAAATAATTTCAATGTAAAGTGCACTGACCTAAATGTTCAGAAGAAGTGTACACATGGTGATCAACCCCTCTCTGATGGTACTGCCATGTATGGCCTGTAGCCTCACTGGATGTTGGAGCTCTTTGGTGGGCAGGTTGAGCCTTTGGATGGTCTCGAGGCTGATGAAGTTACTTTCTGACCCAGAATCTATGAATGCAGAAAGGATGTGAATCAAGTCTGGTAATTTCAGTAGCATATGGATTTTGAATGAATATGTGGAAATGACTTTATGACTCACTAGGCTGATGGAACAGGCTTCAGCCTGATGGTCCCTCTCTTGTCAAGGTTTGGGTGGTCAGACAGGATAGGTTACCAACAGGGGACCTGGTTCCCCGCAGTGAAAACATAATCCCTCACAACATCATCTCTCTCTTTCTGTGCATGAAGTGTGGGCATGGGAGATCTCCATGGGTGTGGAGATTTGTGGTGGCAGAGTGATGGCTGGAGTATGTCAGACTGAGGGATGGTTCTGCAACAGATGATCCAACTTGATGGTTAGGTCGATTAGAGATTATAACATTAGTTGTTCATTGTGACAGACCAGTTCAGTGAGTACTATTGAATTTAAACCTTGTTGGAATGTGGGTTTCAATGCTGGTTTGTTTCAGCCACTTCCAACTGCAAGCATGTGAAATTCTAGTGTATTCAGTGACTCTCCTTTCTCCCTGTTGAATGGTCAATAATTTCTCTTTGATCTCTACTCCTTCAGGCTGATGGTCAAAGACTCCACTTAAACATCTCCACAAAATGATCATAAGAAGATGTAAGCTCACTGCCTCATTTCCAGATGGTGCTTGCCCATTTCATGGCTTTACCAGTGAGGAGGTTAATAAACTGAGCCACCTTCTGTTCTTCTGTGGTGTTGGTGATGGTGGAGAAGTACAGTGAGCACTGAAGAAGAAAGCCCATATATTCTGAAACTTCCCCCAAATATTTCTCTGGTCAAGGGACCATGGCAGTAGTTTTGGAAGAAGTGGGGCGTCAGGAGGGGCTGCGAGACAATAGCAGTGAGTTGAGACATATGAGTGTTAAGCTCACTCAACATTTGTTGATGTTCTCCTAATAAACACCTCTGTGCATTGAGAGCTGTTTGCTCTGTACTCTGCTGCATCCATATCCAAATCACCAAGCTTTACACGAAGTCAGGGTTAAGCGGAGGTTGGTCGATCAGCAAACAAGATATCGAAGGGCAGGCGAGTAGTCAAGTAGATTATATGGCACGGACTACTTCTGGTAAAATCATGCACTCTGGTTCCTTGGCGGGCAGAAATGTCCTGTAATGCCCATGGGCGATTACGGACTTTCTTTCCAAGGCACCTTACCTCAAAAAACTGTTCATTATCTAGCATCATTTTGTTAAAAAATAAACCAATATAGATTATATTTTTTCATCAAGCCAGTTGGTTTTAATACATACAGAATGGACCACAATCCTAGCATTACAGAAATTCCACAGTGGTTAAGTGAGTCTTCTCGTTTGGGATAACTCATGCTGGAGTGGATCAGTGGTAGTGAGGGAGTATCTCTGCACTCCTGACATCGAGCTGCTTTATGTGTCACTCCATCCATTCTGTCTCCCTTGTGAATATCCACAAGTGATTTTTACAGTGGTTTATATTCATCCTCAAGTAAATACTGCCAAAGCATCAGAAGAAATAGTTCACCTTTCACAAAAACTTGAATCCATCTCCCCCGATGCCCCTAAATTTTTCCTGGACAATTTTAATAACTGTTCACTGAGAAACAGTCTGCGCACTTACTATCAATACGTAAATTGTCACACTAGGAAAAATAAGACTCTGGACTTGTGTTATGCCAGTGTAAAGGTGCATACTCTGCTTCTTCCCTGCATCCTCTGGGGGCATCATACCACAATGTGGTATATCTCCAACCTGCATATCAGAGGCTTCTGAAGAGAGAAAAGCCTCAGATCAGGACTGTCAAGATCTGGAATGAAGACAGCATCATGGCTCTCCAGGGGTGTTTTGATTGTACCTCATGGGAGATTTTCAAATGTCCATACTTGATTGAACAGGTCAACATGATCTCGGACTACATTAAGTTTTGTGTGGACTCTGTTGTGTCCACTAAGACATTTAAGATGTTTCCAATAATAAGCCCTGGATATTGGAAAAAAATCCTTTGAAATAAAAAGAAACTGATCCATATTCAAAAAGATGAGGTAGCAAAGAGAGACATACAAAAAGAAATTAAAAGACATATAAAGATAGACAAAAATGCCTATGAACACAACATAGAGAAAAATATGACTGTGGGTAATTCCAGGCAGACATGACAGGGCATCAAATCCATGACTAGCACCCCCCACAAGGGCAGAGGGAAACTACTTTGGTCTTGGGGTGGTGAAGCAGGGCAGGATATGGCATTTAAATCAATTAAATGTATTTTTTTTTCTCATTTTGAAGGTGAAAATAGAGTGTACACTGAATAAAGACAGTTTAACCTAAGAGTAACACAAAATATTACTATTAAACAGACAGAAGTTCCCACACTGTTTAAAAACATTAATAAATGTAAGAGCCAGCCCCAGCCCAGATAAATTCTGTGGCAATGTACTGAAATATTGTGTTGTACAACTGTCCCCTACTTTTACTGAGGTTTTTAGTCCTCTCTAGATTGGCACATTTTGCCACTTTTATGAAAAACATCAACTATTATCCTCATTCCCAAGACTCCTTCACCAACTGAACATAACCACTGCCATCCCATAGCACTAATTTCATTGGTAATGAAATGCTTTGAAAGATTAGTTAAAAAACACATTGTCATGCACAGACATCAATTACTAGACCCCCTGCAATTTGCTTATTAGCCTGGCAGGAGGGTCGAGGATGCCATTTTAACCTTGTTACATATTGTCTACTCACATCTTGAGGCATCAAAAACACATGTTAAGATCTTATTTTTTGAATTCTCATCCATGTTCAACACAATTCAGCCCAACATCCTGGCTCAGGACTTTGCACTGGACAGAGGTCTGATCCTCTGGCTGCTTGACTTCCTAAGTTAGAGAGTCCAACAGGTGAAGGTGGGCCCTTTTCTTTCTGACAAAATTATTACCAACACAGGCTCTTCCCAAAGTTGTGTTTTGTCTCACTTGCTGTTTATTCTATATACCCACAACTGCACCAACTCTCACCCTGGTAGGCACTTAGTTAAGTTTGCTGACGATACAACATTAGTCAGTCTCCTCCAGGGTGCCAAGCAGGAACATGGCCCAGTTTTACATGAGTTTCTAAACTGGTGTAATAACTTCCACCTCCTGTTAAGCACCTTAAAGCCAAAAGATTTTAGGAGAGACAAAACTTCCTGTACGACAACCATCAGAAGACAGCCCATACAGTCTGTCAATATAAGTATCTGGGGGTCGTCTTAGATAACAGGTTGAAGTGGGATCAGTATACAGAACTCGTTCAGAAAAAAGGGCAACAAAGAGTTAATTTTCTTAAGTTGGTTTCATTTGAAGTTGACTGCACAATGCTTAAGTTGTTCTTTTGTGCCTTTGTTGAAAGTGTTTTAACATTTTGCATCATATGCTGGTTCGGCAGTGCAACAGAAGCACAACAGCACACAGTAAGAAAAATAGTAACCACTGCCAGTAAACTGCTCAGCATCAAGCCGAATAACCTAGAACATATCTATGGATCCAGATCCCTTAATAAAGCAGAGAAAATTTTAGTAGACTTAAAGTACCCACTTTCTACTGGTTTTTAATTGTTACCCTCAGGCAGTAGGTATCACAACCCAGCCCTTTCAAGAAATAGGACAAAACAGTCATTTATTCCACAAGTGGATAGCTGCTTAAATAAGCACCTGAAAGATAATGGTAGGCCTTAATTTCTTTCTGGGTCTGGATAGTGACAACCCTTCAATCCCTCTTCTTTTATGAGAACATCTTATATGTATTTATTGTATTTATTTCCCCCAATATTCTGCAGGCCTCTTTGCTTTACTGGCGTATGAACTGATGCTATGTGTTCATTACAGGAATGTTGATGTTGAAACCTGTCTTTTAATCTAATTTTTCTAGTCTTGGCCATATTTTAGTCTTTTCTTGGCTTAAGTACAATACTAACACTGTGATATGACTGGTGCATATGTGTTGAATGGTTGAAGTATCTTATGTGTTTTACCATGCTTGTATGGTCATGCCGACAACCAACATGTTTACACACTAAGAAATAGTTTCCCTATGGGGACAATAAAGTATTGATTGTATTCTATTCTAATATTATATTAAAAATAAACTATAATATGCTCCATTTTACTGTGTTTTCAAGTTATTATAATTCATACATTAGACTCCAGAGTCTAGTAGAGTCTAGAGTATGGATGTTTATGTATAATAACCTTCTAGTTACTATGATATACTAAATGTCACAACATTTTACCACAGGCAATGTGAGGCCTAGAGTAAATTTAAATATATATTGATATAATGGATCCGTGGGGACCTCTCCATGGTCCAGAGCAGATAGGTGAAATATATAAACATTGTTCATATACATACCTACCTATGATAAAGTTTGAATTATAAATTACACACAGTATGACCGGGCGGCACGGTGGTGTAGTGGTTAACGTTGTCGCCTCACAGCAAGAAGGTCCAGGTTCGAGCCCCGTGGCCGGCGAGGGCCTTTCTGTGTGGAGTTTGCATG
>JAOEHH010000027.1:26542840-26557745 GCA_025447875.1 Notarius cookei | reverse complement strand
ATCAGGCTTATTGGCCTATATGATGAGCAGCAGTCTGAGGGTTTGCCCTTCTTTAAAATAAGCGATATATTGGCCAAATTGAGTGTTGGCGGTAATGTGCCACGTTCAAAGGACTCTGTATACATTCTGGTAAGTGGCTCCACCACCAACTTGGCCATTTTCTTTATAAAATTCTGGGCAGAATCCATCGGGACCTGGAGCTTTCCCACCTGGTAAAGAATTAATTGTTTCAGAAACCACCTCTTTAGTGATCGAATGGCAAAGAAGGTCCCTGCTCTCAGCTGACAGTGTTAGGAGATCTATATGGTTCAAAAATCTGGCCTGGTCCCTAGTGTCACTCAGGCTTTCTGGAGAGTACAAATTTTGATAAAAACATTTCATGATATTAGCCAGATGTTTATTTCCAAAAAATTTAACTCCTTTATCATCTTTCAATAATGGGATGACGTTAGATTCAACCCTGCCCCTTGCCAGATAAGCCAGGAGTCTCTCTGGTTTATTAGCAGACTCAAATAATCGGTGCCTAGCATAAAAAATTGCGGTTTCTGCTTTTTGCGTAAGGAGGTTGTCAAGGGCAGAGCAGGTTGCATCCAGCTTCAGCCGAGATGATCTAGGGAGGGACTGTTTAAATTCCGTTTCTAGAACAGAAATTTGGGATTCAAGCTCTAATTGTTGTCTAAGCGTTTCTTTCCTTTTAGCTAAGGTGTAAGATATAATAACTCCCCTTATATAGGCTTTCGCTGTCTCCCATAATGTAGATGCAGAAATATCAGGTGTATCGTTTGTAGAGAAAAAGAACGCCAGTTGTTCTTCTAACATAGATACAAAGGAGGGATTACTAAGCAAAGAAGGGTTTGAGCCGCCAGTGATGTGTGGCAGGATCATAACAAGGGGGTGTGAGTTCCAGACCAACAAGAGAATGATCAGAGATTGCCATAGTTTTTATACTGCGTGTTCTAACTCTATCCAATGCTTGTCTTGAGGTAAGATGATAATCAATCCTTGAAAATGAGTTATGTGGACTGGGAAAAAAATGTGAAATCCTTCATTTTTGGGTTCAATATTCTCCAAGCGTCAAATAAATTTAAATCGCAACATAGCGCCTTGGTGGCTACTGCCATTCTAGATGGACGTGTGGATTTCATGGGACACTGGTCCAGCTCTGGCTTCAGACAGGCATTTAGGTCCCCGCCCAGGACTATGAGAGGTGATGTACTGGAAGACAAATCAGCCATCAATTTGGAATAGAAAGAAGCCACAAATGCATTGGGGGAATATATGCACCCCAGAGTAAGCCTTTCCCCATATAAGAAACCTGAAATTATTACATATCTTCCTTCATGATCCTTTATGCATTTTTCAAGTGTAAAAGGCAGCCTTTTATGAAGCAAGATCGCCACCCCTCTACTTTTGGAATTAAAAGAAGAATAGAAAACTTGACCCACCCAGTCCCTTCTTAATTTCACATGTTCAAGGTCGCTTAAGTGGGTCTCTTGTATAAAAGCTATCTGTGCTGCTTCCTTTTTGAGGGATGAGAGAATTTTACGTCTTTTAACTACATTATTAATTCCCTTTACATTCCATGTAATACATTTAGTGACACTCATCTTAAGGGTGTATTTCCCATGTACATGAATATTGGTGTCCACAAAAACCTGTAGCTCTTAGATACTAAAAAGGACAGAAAAAAAGGTAAAGCTGTCATGTGAAAAAAGTGGTCGTCCCCAAACGATGACCGCACACTAAGAGGAACCAGAACCCACCCAAGACAGAAAAACAAACTCAAAAGTGACCAGTAGGTCTCAAATACCCTTGGGGTCTTACAAGGGGACATGATGCTAAAGGGGGCCCTCGCTATAGAGAGGGCATGAGAGAAAAAAGAACATGAAATCCTCACCCCTTCCCCCCCCCAAGAAAAAAAAAAAGAGAGACCCCTGCTCCAATCCCAATTTGGCAACAACATAATTAGATAGCACCTGAACAGATCTGACACTATTCAGTGTATGATAAAGTAACCACCAAGGATGTAGACAAGAAAAACAGAGGAGCACAGAGATCAAATCAGAAACAGTTTTAACAAAGCCAACACTGTAATAAAGAAGTTCCATAGCTTTTAAGCTTTTAACTGAGCTAAGCTTGGCCTAAATGAAGTCCTGGCAGAAAAATACCACATAATGGAGAGATTCTCACCACAAAAAGTCTATAAGTGTAAGTCTAGAGCTGGCATGGCCATTTCTTATGGTGTGTTTATATCCATACCTCACCGACAGTGTGGTCAGTCAAGCGCGGCCAGAAAACGCCGAGCCTCCTCTGCGTCGTTGAAGCTGAGCCCCGTCCCGTTATGCTATATCACAAGCCTGGCTGGAAACCGCATTATGAATCTAATGTCCTTGTCTATAAACTTTTGAACCACATCATTATAAGAGCGATGCTTCAGCCGAACCGCGCTGGACAGGTCCTGATGGATGAAAATGCTCGACCCCCCATGTTCCAGGTTTTTCGCCTTTCTTGCGGCTGCTAAAATCTGAGCCTTGTCCCGGGAGTTATGGAGTTTGATAATCACCGGTCTGGGTCGGTCACTCCTTGGTCCAGCGGCCCGATGCGCGTGGTCCATCTTTATGCGCCCCTTTGCAGCAGACAAACCGAGCAACTTTGGTAGCCAGGATTCAAAGAACTCCAGAGGGTTTTCACCCTCTGTGCCTTCCTTCAAATTTAAGATCCGCATGTTGTCGCGTCTGCTACGGTTCTCCGTGTCGTCTATCCGCTCAGCCATGGTCACCTGCCTGTCTTCCACCTGCGAGAGATGGAGCTCAAGGGTGGTGACCTGATCCTCCACGGCGGAGACCCGTTGTTTGGCTTCAGTGATGCATTTAGCCTGACCTTCCAGGCTGCCAGCGATTTTGTCCAAAGTGTCGGTTAGTTTTGAAAACTTCTGTTCCATAATTTCACTTATGTTTTGAGTAACTTTCCGCACCAGCTCGGACATGTCCATGCTGCTAGCTTCCGTCTTGCTAGCTGCCGGAGAGGAAGTAGCCGCCATGCTAGGCCGCGGCGGGTGATCCGTAATCTTCAACTGGGTTGTTTGCCTCAAATTAGCCGGTCTTTCTCTTGGAGACTGACTGCCAGGTTTATTTGCCATGTTATGATATCGTTAAAGTAGCGTCAGGTTGGTATAAGGTGCTTTTAAGCTGAAAAATATCGGGACCAGAGCGGGAGCTCCGCGAAGACACAGCCTTCAGCCAACCATCGTCACGTGACCCAAGATGTACTGTATTTTAATAGTTTAGACTAAAAAAAAAAATAATTTTTCTTAAATAACTTTAGCTTTGGGAAAATCTGCTCCGTCAGTTCAGTTCAATTGCAGTAAAGACAAACACACCGAAACATAGACATCATTTTGACTAACTGATGTATGCCTTTAAACCTGAACACTTTTTTATTATTATTATTATTATTTACTTATTTATAATAAATTAATTTTTGTCTTATCAGGACAGGTTCAAAAGGTCCTTGAAATACAGTACCTCGTAAAGAGGCACAGTGCAAGAAAGTATGTGCTCATGGCTTATGTGTCTGCATAAATATATTTGCTCTCTATTTGTTCTGTCCATGTTTTGATGTATTCAGAGAACATTTACAAATTCAGTGCCTTATAAATAAAGCCAGGCTAATTGCACTACATTCTCAAGTGAGCATCAAGAGGGGAGAGAATATGGGAAACTGAACTGTAGCAAAATCTTTGTGGATTTAATAGTTGCCTACAAACTCCCAGTCTTCTGTTTGTCTTTTTCTCTCTTTCTTAGGCTTCTATAGAAGAACGAATGAAGCAGTTGCAGGATGCCCACAGAGACTTTGGCCCTGGATCACAGCATTTCCTCTCTAGTAAGATTGTTGGGGTGGGGGAAGGATTGGTCCAGAGTTAGCACCACTCTGGAAATGACTGGAATAATTGAGTAATAGTAATGGGTTTGAGGCAGCAACATAGGCACCCATCACATTTCCTGTCATTTTAGAGATTCAAAGCTATGGGATAGAATCTCACACTGCATGCAGAATGATCTCATCTGTTATGGCAGGACTTGCTGAGAAAGAGAATAATGGTGAACATCAAGGCTAGTGTTGTTGATGAGCAATCACTTTTGGGGAACTAAATATGCCGTGTGTAGGTGTGTATACAAATGCATAATTCAGATTGAACAGATAATGCATTCTAAACGTATAGTTGGGTGCATAATTATTTGTATAGTGACAGTAATTTTGCCTCTCTACATTATCCTAATGGTTTTGAAATGAATCTGTCAAGGTGTGATTGAAATGTAGACTTTCAGCTTTAATTCAAAGGGTTTAACAAAAAAATACATTAACAGTTAACAGGAATTATAGCCTGTAGCCTTATCTTTGGGGGTGGTAGAGCACTGAAGCACTGGGACAAGCAGGTTACATGCAGGGCAATTTTTATTTAAGCTTTTCTGCTTTAAATGCTGTCTCTCTCTCTCTCTCTCTCTCACACACACACACACACACACAGCATGCAAGGAAGCTCTCCCCTCCTCTCTGGTTACTCCCTCCATATAAGCCCTCGGCTGTCACTGCGAGACATACACATGTGTGATCGTTTTGCCACTCACCTTCCCTGGCCTCACCCTCTATTCACAAACTGGCAATTGACCATGCCCCCGGAGCCAAATATCCCCACCGCCCAACTCCGGCCAGGGAGCCATCTGGCCTGCACCAAAAAAAAAAAAGTGGGAGAGGTAATCTGCCACCACCATCTGTGCCCCCAGCCTATGGACCACCTTGAATTTAAAGGGCTGCAGAGCTAGATACCAACAGGTGAACTGCATGTTGGCATCCTTCATGCAGTGGAGCCACTAGAGCAGAGCTTGGTCTGAACAGGGGGTGAAAGAATGCTCCAGCAGGGAGTACTGGAGGATAAGGACCACTCACTTGATAGCCAGGCACTCCTTCGCAATGGTGCTGTACTTAGTCTCTTGCACCGAGAGTTTGCTGCTAATGTACAGGACCGGGTGCTCCTCTCCCTCCACCATCTGGGACAAAAAAGCCCCCAGCCCTCTGTCTGATGTATCAGTCTGCAAAATAAAGGCAAGGGAGAAGTCAGTTGAGTTCAGGCAGGCATCTGTCTGTGGAAGATGAGCATCAGTGACGTCTCTTGAGTTTTTCCAGGTTATCAGAGTGATCCTTCTTCCTTCCAGAAATTAGACTGGCGCGCCATACATTGCGACTCTGTGGGAGCTGTGTCCAAGAGTCTGGATTGATGCCAAAGTCCTTTAGATCTCTCTTGAGCACATCCTTAAATCTGAGTCTTGGGCGGCCAACAGGTCATATGCCTTCCTTTAGTACACTGTAAAGTACCATGTGAGGCAGCCGATCTTTAGGCATTCTGTTGACATGGCCAGCACAGCCGCATAAATTTCAGTTTAGATGATATTGGCTCAGACTTTGTGAGCCAAAACACTTTTTCGTTCATCATTCTATCCTCCCAGAAAACTCCAAGGATGGACCTCAGGGATCTAGTATGAAAGGCATGATTCTTGAGGGCGATATGTGGGCCAAGATTCAGCTCCATAGAGGAGCACACTCAAAACACACGCCTGATAGACTCTGAATTTAGTGGTGATGGTAAGATGTTTGTTTCTCCAAACATGGTCAGTTAGGTGGCTCAAGGTTGTCGCGGCATATCCCAGCCTGGATGAGATCTCAGTCTCCAATTACACACCTTTTATCTATAGTTGAACCAACATATTTGAACTTGTCAACATTTTCCAGCGTCATGTCTTCAATCCGAAAGTGATACTCATCAGCAGATTGGGACAGAGTCACAGTGTTCTTAAAACTGATTGTCAGCCCAAAGTTCTTGCAGGCCTCTAAGAAACAGTTCAGGAGTTATTGTAGATAGTCGGCAGATGACGTGTGCAGAGCCGCATCGTCAGCATAGAGAAGCTCCCTTATGACCACCTCTTGAACTGTAGATCTAGGCTTATAGTGGGAGAGTGAGAAGAAATTGCCATCATCTTGAGTGAGAATAGAGACACCCACTGACTTGTCAAAATTCTCATAAGTTTGTCTGAAAACAAATGAAAAGTATATGCCAAATAGTGTGGGAGCAAGTACACATCCTTGTTTAACTCCCCGATTGATGGGGAATCTATCGGAGATATCACTCTCATATTGGACCTTTCCATGCATGCCTTCGTGAAATGCCTTGATCAGAGCAAGAAGTGTTTCCGGACATCCAGCTTTTTTCAAGACTAGGAAAAGGGTGTTTCTGTCAGCAAGATTGAAGGCTTTGGTAAGGTCTACAAAAGCTATATGAAGAGGATGGCATTGTTCTTTTGATTTTTCTTGGAGTTGTTTCACACAGAAAATAATGTTGGCAGTAGATCTTCCCGAACGAAAGCCAGATTCTGGATAGATTCTCTTGGCCAGTAATTGCAGACGAATCAGGAGCATATGAGCCATCACTTTCCCAGTGACACTCAGGAGAGAGATGCCTCGATAGTTGTTGCAGTTTCCTCGATTTCCCTTCTGTTTGTAGAGTGTGGTTATTTTCGTATCCTTGAAGTCCTGTGGGACAGACTTTGTAGAACAACAAAGCAAAATCAGTTGATGAATGTGTTTATCTAGTATCAAGATACCAGCTTTCAGCAGTTCACCAGGTATTCCATCTTCACCAGCAGCTTTGTTGTTCTTCAGCTTGAGTATTGTTTTAGTAGTCTTGTCCAGAGAAGGTTCTTCCTCCAGGTGTTGCATTATTGGTAAGTCACAGATATCTTCTATACTGGAAATGTCGACTTTGCTGTTCCTGCCATACAACTCTGAGTAGTGCTCGATCCATTGATCAAGCTTTTCAGATTTGTCGGTTATAGTTGTGCCATCTTTCCTTTGTAGGACACAGAGGGTCTGAGAGGTAGGACTGATAGCCATCTTTATTGCAGAATACATGCCTCGTAAGTCCCCTGAGTCACGAGCTGTTTCAATCTGTGAACAGAGTGAGTCCCAGGAATCTTTTGCACATTTCCTAGTTATTCTTTGTGCAATCGCCCTACTCTGTCGGTGGTGTTCCTTTGTTTGTCTAGTTGGCTGGACTTGTGTTGGAGCAGAGCATTCCATTTATCTGCTAAGGCAGGTTTGATTACTGGCAGTGAGGCATTAAACCAGTCTGGGTTTTTCTTGTGCCTTATACCAAATGCTTTTGTAGCACACTGCTGTATGATACTCTTCAGATGGCTTCAGTAAGATTCAGGGTCCAGCATACCCTCAGACATTTTGTCCAGTGTTGATGATAGTAGTTTCTCACAGTAGGACTCCCTGATTTGTGGCTGGTTGGTCTTTGCTATGTCAATTTTTACAGATTTCACAGTTCTTTGGTGGTAAGGCTTTGGCTGCAGAGTCATGAAAGAAAGAACTAAGCTTTGATCAGTGTCACAGTCAGCATTGTGATATGATCTTGTGTTGTGTACCTTGAGACAATGCCTGTATTTGACCAAGACGAAGTCAAGTTGGTGCCAGTGGCTTGATCTTGGGTGGCACCAGGACATCTTGTGGTAAGGGTTCCCAGGAAACATGGTGTTATCAGGTTGTTCCAGCAACACAGCTCAAGCAGATGTTGACCGTTCCATTCATCTTTCCAAAACGAAATTTGCCGAAGCAACATGGCCAGCAAACATGGTCATTGCCTACATGAGCATTCATGCTGCCAAGGAGGACAGTTCTTTTATTTTCAGGAGATGTCTTCAGAACCTCTTCAAGTTGCTCATAAAACAAGTCTTTATCCGATACTTCAGCTTTCAGAGTTGGGGCATAAGCATAATGTACAGGACCAGGTGCGCCTCTCTCTCCACCATATGGGACAAAAAAGCCCCCAGCCCTCTGTCAGATGCATCAGTCTGCAAAATAAAGGGGAGAGAAGTAAGGGGAGTGTAATAGTGGCCACCACACAGTGCTTTTACCTGAGTGAAAGGCCACTGGCATGGCTCTGTCCACTGGACCGGAACTGATGCCCCTTTTTAGTGAGATCAGTCAGTGGGCTGGTGACATCCAAATAGTTAGGCACAAACCTATGATAATAGCCAGCCAGCACCAGGAACTCTCTCACCCCCTTTTTAGTCTTGGGCCTCAGACAGGTCACAGTTATTGCAGTCTTGTCAATTTGGGGATGCACCTGCCCATCACCCAAATGGAAGCCCAGATACCATACTTCCATCCGCCCAATCACACACTTCTTTGGGTTAGCTGTGAGCCTTGCGTGCCTCAGCAACTCGAGAACAGCCCTAAGGTGTTTTACATGCCTCAGCCAATTATTGCTATAGATAATGTCATCGAGGTAAGCCATGGCATAGGCAGCATGTGGGTGAAGGACTTTGTCCATGAAACGTTGGAACACCGCTACGGCCTCAAATAACCTGATTGGGAAGGTGACAAACTGGTATAAATTGAATGGGGTGGAAAAGGCCATTTTTTTCATGATATGGGGGAGTCAAGGTGATCTGCCAATATCCCTTTGTTAAATCCAGTGTTAAATAAAACCGAGCTGCACCTAACCAACTGAGCAAATTGTTAATGCGAGCCATCGGTCACATGTCAAATTTAGACTGCTCATTGACCTTTCTGTAGTCCACACAGAACCAGACTGACCCATTGGCCTTGGGGACCAAGACCACTGGGTTGCTCCAATCGCTGTGCAACTCCTCAGCTGTTCTCATTTCAAGCATGGCCTCGAGTTCATTCCAAACTATGGTTTTCTTGTGTTCGGGTAAGCGGTATGGGCATCTATGCACCACCACCCCCAGGGTGTCTCAATGTGGTGTTCTATGAGGTGGGTGCGACTGGGAGGGGGTGAGAACACTTTGGAAAATTCCAATTGCAACTTGACAACCTCCGTGAGGTGGGATGACGAGAGGTGGTCTCCACAGTGGAGCGGGGTGGGTTGAGAGGCTCCATTTGTTTTTACCTCCAGCTCCTCCCTCTCTGGGACTACTATCAACACCACCATGGGGACCCCTTCATTCCACAGTTTAAATCATATATGCAGAGCCATGGCCTCACTTTCATTTATAAATGCCTTGAGACCTCAAGAATGGCTCCCGGTTCACTTTTTGTTACCCTCCCTTTTGAACGAATTTTCTGTACGAACTTTGACACAATTTTAGCTGCTGAAGTTAGTTTAACCAATGTCTCAGTAGTGAGCATGTCCAAACACGCGAAATCAGTTAACGTACAAACTCCGGCGACTCGTGCGGCGGGCAAGCTAGCATCCTTTGCAGCTAGCAACCCTCCGACAACAGCGGGAGATCCTGTGACACCCGAGAAACCTGCAACTGCGGTGGTGGCTATGGACCAACTGTCTGCTGAATTCGCTAAACAGCGAACATCACTCAAGGAGGATATTTCCACCCTGATTCAAGATGCCATCAGACCAATACAAGCTTCACTGGACTCACTACAGACAACAGTAACCTCATTCCAGAGCCGTCTCGCCGCTGTCGAGTCGGTGGCAGGTGATAACTTTGAGCGGCTAACAGCGGCCGAGTCCACCATCAAAACGCTCCAGAGCCAGACCCAGTCACTGCTGGACCGGTGCGACGACCTTGAGAACCGCTCACGGAGATCTAATCTCCGTATATTGAATATTCCCGAGGGCAGTGAAGACGGCAAAGATCCTCTAAAGTTCATGTCGGATGTTTTGATGGAAATTATGGGCCCCGATGTTTTTTCTACACCGCCTGAGCTGGAGAGAGCCCACCGTACCCCGACCTCCAGAGCCGGCCAGAGATCATCCCCCCGCACGTTCCTGGTCTGCTTCTCCAGATTCCAACAGAAAGAAGCTGCACTGCGCTGGGCCAGGAATCATGAGCTCAAATACCAAGGTGCCACTATAAGGGTCTATCAGGATGTCAGCACAACACTCGCTAAAAAGAGAGCCGCGTTTAACGGCGTCAAGCAAGCCTTGTATCAGAACATCAGATTCCACTTGCTCTACCTGGCCCGGCTGCGAGTGATGTGCGGAGACGACGTGCTCACCTTCGACTCGCCTGATGAAGCCCAGAAGTTTCACGATCGGAGGTTCGGTAACTTAGAATAGGACTATGTGTCACGGTTTAGACTGTACAGCCTGGCGATGTTTAATCACCTGAACTCGATGACGTATAAGTTCACCTTTTCGGCATACGATGACAACCTGGGTCCGCGGACCCGAGGTATGGTCACTCAGTGATGTTATTGACGGACTAATCAGTATTATGCTGAATTATATCTAGAATTCTTCCTCTATACAAACCACTTTTGTTGCATTTCAATATTGAGGTTATATACGTTTTTATATATGTGTGCCCACTTGTTTGACAGTTATGGTGCTGTTTAACCACCTGATTTTTGTCTCCACCTTGGTGTTAAGAGATTTTAATATAGCTTATCACAGGAACTGGGAGCCTTCCTGAGCAGAAGTATTGAGAAAATGTGCTACTGGAAGTTTTTTGAAATAGTGTTTAGCCTGCAGCTTGCCTCAGAGAGAGCGACAAGTATAGGCTTAGTTCTAGTTTTGTTTTTGTTTTTTGGAAAGGGTTAGGGAAAGGGACACCACCGTATTTTTGCAACATATACTCGCCTTTACTCACTTAAGAGATGAAACGAACCTAACTGTGCACTTTAACACAATCATTGCTTTACCTTTTTATTACTTTTTTCTCCCTTCTCATCTTATTTTCTTTAGTTAAACATGGTGAATGGTATTGATGCAAAGATGGCTGCTATACGATTCATTAGTTGGAATGTAAAGGGTTTAAATGGGCCTGTTAAAAGAGCCAGGATATTTAATCATCTAAAGTACTTAAAATGTGATATCGCATTTCTCCAGGAAACCCACCTATTAGTAAAAGATCAAGTCAGACTTAAGAAAGGATGGGTGGGTAATGTATTCCATTCCAATCTTAATTCTAAAACTTGTGGAACAGCCATATTGATCCATAAAAAAATTCAGTTTAATGCAACTACTGTTATCTCAGATCCGCAAGGACAATTCGTGATGGTTTCAGGGCTCCTCTACCACAAGCCTGTGGTTCTAGTAAACATCTATGCCCCGAATTGGGATGATAAGTTTATGGCCAAAATTATGTCATTAATCCTAGACTTGAATTCACAACAATTGATTTTTGGCGGAGACTTAAACTGTGTGATGAATCCAGCACTTGACCGCTCCAGTTCTAAATCTACAAACCTTTCTAAAAAAGCCAAGCTATTATCAGTTTTTATGGACCAGATAGGAGGTGTTGACCCCTGGCGTTTTCTATTTCCACAAAGTAAGTCCTTCTCTTTTTTTTCTAATGTACATCACTCATATAGCAGAATAGACTATTTTTTCATCGACCAGAACCTTCTCCCCTCTGTCAAAAAAGTTGAATATTCATCTATAGCAGAGTCGGACCATGCCCCTGTATTACTAGATCTTGCATTCCCTTTCTATCAATTACAACACCCCTCCTGGAATCTAGACAGAAACCTCTTGGCCGATGAGAGCTTTTGTGAAATGATATCCCAAAAAATAGATGACTTTATAAATTTCAACAAAAAAGATGACATTTCTCCTTCTCTCCTGTGGGAAACACTAAAAGCTGTAATCAGGGGTGAGATTATATCGTACTCAGCTAAAATGAACAGGATGAAAAGAATTAAGCATGAGGAGCTTATTAAAGCAATATCTATGGTGGATGCCCAATACTCTGTTTCTCCTTCCCCTGAGCTCTACAAGAGGAAGCTGGACCTCCAAACACAATATAATTTGCTATCAACTGAAAAAACAGAACGTCTATTAAAATCACGGGGGTATGTCTACGAGCATGGTGACAAGGCTGGACGTTTATTAGCACATCAACTTAAGTGCCGCTCAGCCTCTCAACAAATCCCACAAATTCGAAAAGAAGATGGTGAACTAACTATTGACCCAGAAGAAATTAAAGAAACATTTACCTCATTTTATTCAAATCTGTATACATCAGAGATGACAAATGATTGCTCTGACATGGAACATTTCTTCAATAACCTCCAGGCTCCCTCTGTAACAACAGTTCATAGGTCTGAAACCGAGCTTCCACTAAACTGTAAAGAAATCATTACTGCAATAAAAGCAATGCAGAGTGGCAAGGCACCAGGCCCTGATGGGTATCCCATAGAGTTCTTTAAAAAGTTCTCTGATAAACTATCAACAATTCTACTTGATATGTTTAATGACTCTCTGTCCCATGGGTCACTCCCACAGACATCGACTGAAGCATCAATTACCCTCCTACTTAAGCCAGGTAAAGATAGCAAAGAATGTGGCTCGTATCGACCCATCTCCCTCCTAAACTGTGATGTGAAGATCTTGGCCAAAGCCCTCGCCCTACGCCTTGAAACCACAATGCACGACGACCAAACTGGTTTTCAGTTTTTCAGACGATCTGCTGACCAAACTGGTTTTATTTCAGGCCGGCATTCATTCACAAATATCCGTTGGCTCCTAAATGTTATCCACTCTCCTGTGTCCAGCGCGGTACCTGAAGTGGTTATCGTGCTGGACGTGGAGAAAGCTTTTGATCGGGTAGAATGGGGATAATTATTTGCATGTTTAAAGAAATTCGGATATGGCCCTAATTTTGTCTCATGGATTAAACTTTTGTATACCTCTCCCAAAGCCTCTGTAATCACGAATGGTAAACGCTCACAGTACTTCCAGCTATCAAGGGGCACCTGTCAGGGCTGCCCAATCAGTCCATTACTGTTCGCCTTGGCCATAGAGCCCTTGTCTATTACACTCAAAACATCACCATCAATTACTGGGATCACTAGGAGAGGGAGAGAGCATAGAGTATCTCTTTATGCAGATGATTTGTTAATGTATGTATCTGACCCTGTTTTATGTGCTCCTCATATTATCCACACCCTGGGGAGGTTTGGTGCCTTCTCTGGGTACAAACTGAACTTCAGTAAAAGTGAATGTTATCCTGTTAACGACTTGGCTTTTCAAATGCAGGACGGTGTTCTACCGTTCCATATGTCTAAAAATGGCTTTAGATACTTGGGCATTAATATTACAAGGGACATGCAGAATCTTTACCAAGAAAACTTCTGTTATTTGAGAAAGTTAAATTAGACTTTAAGAAATGGAAACTACTTCACCTATCCTTAGCGGGGAAAGTGAACTGTGTCAAAATGAATGTACTCCCCAGATTTCTTTACCTGTTTCAATGTATCCCACTTTATCTCCCTAAGTCCTTTTTTAAGTCTATTGATAAGGCTCTAATTTCATTTATATGGAATGGGAAGAAGCCTAGAATACGGTTAGATCTGTCACAGAGGCCTAAAAACCAAGGTGGCTTAGCCCTTCCAAATTTTTGTCACTATTATTGGGCCTCAAATGTTCAAAAAATCATGCACTGGCTCCACACTCCTGATGCAGACTGGTGCCACTTTGAAGCTGCATCTTGCATCTCCACTTCTCTCAGAGCCCTGGTCACTTCCAGCCTTCCCCTCTCTCACAATACACTAACAATCCTATAGTCATAAACACCCTCAAAATATGGGTTCAACTTAGACGGAGCTTTGGGTTTAAAAACCTTCTCCATCTGTGTCCCATACACAATAATCACCTTTTCCCCCCAGCTAGGTTAGACTCTGAATTTACTCTCTGGCAGAGACGAGGCATTCATAATTTCGACGACATGTACATAAACTGTACCTTTGCGAGCTTTGAAGATTTATCGCACAAATTTGGCCTCCCTCGGTCTAGCTTATTTCGATATTTCCAAGTCCGCCACCTCCTTCAACATCATGATCCCAATTTCCCATACATAACATCACCTTCTGGCCTAGATGATATGTTAAAATCTCCGTTCAATTCTAAAAGACTGGTCTCCAGAATTAGTGATTGTATAACCTCTTTTAAAAACACAACACTGGCAAAGATCAGAGCAGACTGGGTGGATGAGTTGGGGGAGGACTTGGAAGAGGACACTTGGGAGAGCGCTCTACTAAGAGTGAACAACAGCACTTCCTGTGCCAAGCTAAGCATTATACAATTCAAAATCCTACATCGCATCCACTACTCCAAAGCAAGACTGGCTAAAATATATCCTAACACAGATGCAAACTGCGACAGGTGTCGAAACACTCCTGCTGATTTAACACACGTTTTGGTCATGCCCAGCCCTGGCAACCTATTGGTCTACCATCTTTAAAACGTTGTCAGAAGCATTGAATATTAATCTTCAACCCAACGTAGCTATGGCCATATTTGGTACCACAGATAGAAGACATACAACATTAAGGAAAAGCTATAAAAACATAATTACTTTTATGACGCTGCTTGCACGTAGAAGAATATTATTGCATTGGAAATCAAAAAATCCACCCAAAGTGTCTTTGTGGTTTAGTGACCGGACACAATTCATACAATTAGAGAAAATAAAATATACTCTCAGGGGGTCCAGGGACAAATTCTTCTCTGTCTGGGATCCGTTGTTGATGCATTTAGGTAAACTTAAAACTGTACCCACTTAATTATCTCCTAGCAGTCATCTTGCATTTGTATTTGTGATTGAATCCATGTGAACCATATCTTGTTTAGTGCACAGCTTCAGTGCTGGCGAGCCGAGGTATATGCTCTTTTTGCTATGTTTGTTTGTATGTATGTATGTGTGTATGCATATGCATTTGTATATGTATGTGTGTGCGTATGTATGTACGTGTGTGTATATATATGGATGTATAATTTCTTATTGTTCTTATTTATTTTTGTATTACTTTCAATTATCTATTCTTACTGGATAGGTGTCCAACATGTTCTTGGGATGGGGGGTTAAAATATAAATATGAGTATTGTGTCTCCTGTATCTGAGCTGATGTAATGTATTAC
>JAOEHH010000027.1:25848884-25859397 GCA_025447875.1 Notarius cookei | reverse complement strand
GACTTGCTAACTTTAGGACTGCAGTTGTCATGAACAGTTTTGCACTCAAGTTTCCATCAGTGAACAGTTTATAACTTTCACAAAACAGACTTCATGTTAAAACTATAATGATTTTCCTGGTTACACAGTTGTACTTTTTGACTATATAGGACACTGTTATAGAAGCGTGTTATTTATAATCATGTTATCTGTTGTCACCCAAATGAGAATGGGTTCCTTTTGAGTCTGACTCCTCTCAATGTTTCTTCCTTTTGTCATCTGACAGAGTTTTTCCTTGACACTGTCACCACGGGCTTGCTCATTAGGGATAAATTAGGGATCAAATTAGCTCATGTTTAAAGTCTATAATTTTATGTAAAGCTGCTTTGCCACACTGTCTGTTGTTAAAAGCACTATACAAATAAACTTGACTTGACAAGTGTTGATGGAAGTCCAAGAGTAAATGAACCAAATAGCTTACTCCATAGTGTTTTACTATCACAAAAACTGAAGAATCTCTTTTTGAGCCAGTAAATAGCTCATTCAGGAACATGTCCTGGATTTTATATGTGTATATGTGAGCGTGTGTATTTGCTGCTGTTGACATGCCTTTGCACAGCACAGTAGTTATTGGCCTTTGTAGTGAAACATTTTTTTAAGGCCAGAAATGGTGAAATGACTTCCCAGTTTCTGTGATATAATAAAGCACATTCATGTTGTACGTTCTGAACCATCCTTGTGTGACATGGTAAAACTAGGACAATGGCTGCTGGCTTAGTGCTGTGTTGGACAAAATAAAGGCTGAACAGCTTGCAGCTTCTATCGTGACTTAGCCATGGTTGATTTTTACTTTTTTCTTCCTTCAAAAGAAAAATCATTTGGCTGTACCCATTTTCCCTTCAATAAAATCCTCCCCATGTGTTGCCAAGCTTATTCAGTGCTTCAGCAGGATCAGTAAAAAAGTCGTGAACCAGAGTGTGGCAGCAGGGGCGTGGGTGAGTGCCGGTTTGTGAATGGAGAGCAAAGTCAAGGAAGCTGAGTGGCAAAGTACAAGCACCTGTTGTTAATTAGTGTGCTGTGTCTATGTATTTGTGTGCAGTGACGGTGAGCAGATAAAAGAGGGAGAGGAGCAGCGAGAGGTGCTTCTGGCCAGAATTGCGACCATTTATTCGTGTTGTTCATGTCAACGTTTTGGTATAATCCACTGGAAAGTGTGTGTGTGTGTGTGTATGTGCACAAATAAAACCTGAAGAAGAATCTGAACCCACGTGCCTGTCTGTTGAGTCAATCATGATGCAAGGAGGAGGGGCTGCACTACCTGGAAAAAGGCTGGAAAAGGACTTCAGTTTTCCCTAGACTGATGGTCAGCCCGAAGAGATGAGAGGCTTCGACAAACCTGCCGACAGTCGTCTGGAGGTCAGACTCAGTGTGGGCCATTAGTGCACAGTCATCAGCAAAGAGTGCCTCGGTGATGAGTCTCTCAATGACTTTGGTTTTAGCGTTCAGTCTGCATAGGTCAAACAGGGATCCATCCAGTCTGTACTTAAGGAAGACTCCTCGCTCAAGATCACGAAGGGCATGATTCAGCAAACAAGTGAAAAACAGGTTAAAGAGGACGGGAGCCAGGATGCACCCCTGTTTGACTCTGTTAGAGATGTCAAATGGGGTAGAGGTATCACCACTGGCTAGGACTAGCCCAGTCATACCATCATGGAAGAGGCAGATGATCCTGATGAACTTGCTGGGACATCCAAGTTTATCAAGGATGACCCAGAGTGCTTCTCTGTTAACAGTGTCAAAGGCCTTTGTCAGATCGATGAAGACAGTGTAGAGATCCATATTCTGTTTGATATACTTCTCCTGCACTTGTCTCACTGAGAAAACCATGTCGATGGTGCTACACCCTGGTCTGAACCCACACTGGGACTCTGGCAGTGAGTTCTATGAGACAGCGGTGATAAGGCGATTCAGAATCACTCTAGCAAGGATCTTGCCAGCGATTAAGAGAAGGGAGATGCCCCGGTAATTACCACAGTTGGTTTTGCTTCCTTTATTTTTGAACAAGGGAACAATAATGGCATCTTGAAAGTCCTGTGGCATAATTTCCTCTTCCCAGATGCTGGTCACTAGCTCATACAAAGTGCTGAGGGCTGTGGGTCTTGCTGCCTTGTACAATTCTGATGGTATACCATCCATCCCAGAGGCTTTGCCAATGCTGTTCTGCTTAATTGCTCTTTTGACTTCTTTTAGTGAAGGAGGAAGATCAAGGTCATTCAGGGTTGGTCTCTGCTCAATGAGTTTCAGAACTGCAGGGTCAACTGAGGACGGTCGATTGAGGAGATCAGAGAAGTGCTCTTTCCAACACTCAGTGATGCCGTTCGTGTCCTTGAGTAGGGTGGATCCATCAGAGGACAGCAGAGGGGCAGTGCTAGGTTATAGAGGACCATAAACAGACTTCAGAGATCTGTAGAAGTCCTTGGAGTTGTTGGTGTCAGTATAGCCTTGGACCTCTTCTGCTTTGTTGTCTTGCATTGTGCATAGTTCCTTCTGGGCCCTGCTTTGTAGATGCTTGAAGTGGTCTCTCTTTGATGTCGAGGAAGGATCATTCTGATATTCAAGAAAAGCTCAATGTTTTCCCTTCATCAGCCTGTCAATATCTTCATTATTCTCAAAGAACTAGTCTTGATGCATCCGTTCTGCTTGACTGAGGATGGTTTTTGCTGTCTCTGTCATCACCTGTTTGAGCTGGCTCCACCAGTCAGTAGTCCTCTTGCAGTCAGGGTTTTGTCCAGATGGAACTGGAACTCCTCTTTTACATGGGTGAGATTCAACTTAGATATGTTGAACTTCAGCCTTTTCTGTTTTGGTTTCTTGAGATGAGCAGGCATGATATTGAGGCTAAGAATAGACCTAACCAGTTTGAGATCAGTCCAACATTCGGCTCCTCGCATGGCCCTGGTGATTTGAATATCTCTGATGTCTCGCTGACGAATGATGTCATAGTCGATGAGATGACACTGCTTGGACCTGGGATGCATCCATGTGGTTTTGTACTTGTTGGCCATTCTGAAGGAAGTGTTGGTGATGGTGAGCATGTTCTCAGCACAGAACGTCAGCAGAAGTAAACCATTGCTATTCATCTTACCAATGCATTGTGTACCCAGCATGCCTTTCCAGCTACTGTGATCTCTACCTACTCTTGCGTTGAAGTCACCAAGAACAATGAGCTTGTCACTTGAAGGAGTTGATTTCACAATGGAGTCAAGGTTCTCATAGAACTGCTCCTTTTTGTCTTCACTATTGGTCAGTGTTGGGGCATAGGTGCTGGTGATTGTCACATGTCTGGACTGGCCAATAGGAAAATGAAGCTTCATGAGGTGTTCGTTTATGCCAGTAGGGAGATCCGGTATCTGGCAAAGAAGTGCAGTGTGAATAGCGAATCCTACTCCATGTATCTTGCCTTTCATGGTCTGCTTTGCCTTTTCAGAAGAACATGTAGCCGCCTTTGGGTTTGCATAACGATCCCTCCTCGGCAAATCTTGTCTCACTAAGGGCTGCAATATCGATATTGTAGCATGCCAATTCCATGGCAATCGGCGCCGTTCTTCAATGAGGCCTTGACATGTCCGCTCTATCAAGTAGCGTCCATACATTCCACGCACCAAGTGTTAACTTCTTTCTACTGCATTTTTGACCATATGAGTGAGGTTAACTGCCAGCTGCGGCATGCTGGCCAGTTACTTTATAGGCCAGGCAATTTTTGGGACACCTTTTCTAGTCCTCTCCCTTACTAGGGTGAGCAGTGCCATCCTGAATAGGGCTGCTCAGTTGCCTGGGATGCTGCTGAACTCCATTGCTGCCCAGGTGCAATAAAGAGTGACCCCTGGTCCACAGGCCGCCTACGTGCAGGCTCGGAACTACGACTTCCAGTAGTAATTTTTACCTGTCACTTCGCCCCTCACCCATCACTGCAGGACTCTTGGAAGAACTGCACAATAAACCTATGTGTGAATTGGTTTATGGTGGAGAAGCTGTTGCACTGGAACAACCCCACCCTCTCAGCCGCAGAAGTCAAGATCTAGTGGCACAAAGAATTGTTATGGCTGGAGACCTCCTTGGCTGCTGTGGATGGCCACATCTTCTATAGTGCTCTGATGTGCCCTCTACACTCCACAGTGTACTGCTGAACCATCTTTATGGTTGTTCAATCTATTGAGACTTCATCTGCCCATTCTGCCGGAACAGTCTTCGCATGCAGGGATGAGCATTTCCCAAGATTCACCAAGGGATGTTTCACCCAACAGTTACCCTCACCAGGTTTCGCCAGCCTGTCGAAGCTGTTGCCTGGGGTGTGGCCACTGTTGCATGCTAACAGCTACTCGGAGCCACTGGTGAGAGTTGAGCAACAGGTGGAGACCAAGGGTGAGAGAACCATCCTAAAAAGGATGCGGCAAGTCCTCCACCAGAGGTGCTGCCCCTCCCTGACGCCCCATACACCCTTGTATGTAAGATGTAAACTGACGATAATTACTGAAATTCTGCTCCAAATGTTTAGTTAAATCAATATATGCTAACTGCTAATGCATCAGTGAAATTTCCCATATAAGTTAGCATGAAGTGAATGCACTGATTCCTATGTAATTGCAAGTACATGACTTGAATGTACAATGTTTGTATGAACTCTCTTTTCAAACTCTCTTTTCAAGAAATTGATATATATTTTCCTGTATGTTCAGTTTTACAGTGCTTCCTTAATAAACAGAACTTCTGGAGCAGAGTTTTTCTTGGGAACCTTTATCTATCTGCCGAGCAATGGTAGCAGGGGCAGAATAGTAAAAAGGCAAATCTTTGAATGGCCAGCATTATTCAGTCCTGTGAATAGAGAGGAAAAAAAAAAACAAAGAAATGGTCAACATGAGACAAAATGAAGAGGAAATGGACTTAATGCATGAATAGTTAGAGACAAGATCACAAATATCCAACTGTTCACGAACTAGCAAACTCTCTATAGCCCCGACAGCATGCCTGAAAGCTGAAGCTGCTCGTGCTGAACTGGCATTCACTAAAAAGGAAGCGGAGATGCTAAAACAGTAAACAGCAACACTACAAGCCAGCTAACATGAACTCAAAATCGAAAAGGCTGCTGCAGCTGCGAATGCAAAAGCCACTGTATTAGAAGCAGTTGTTTAGGACGAGCTGGAACAAATTGTCAGTCACCCTCTGCACACCGTCATCAGCAACCAGAGGAGCCTGTTCAGTGACAGAATGCTCCTTCCCAAGTGCAGGACTAACAGACTTAAAAACTCCTTTGTCCCTGTTGCCATCAGACTGTACAACTCCTCTCTGTGGGGGTGGGGGGTGGTAACAGGAGGACAGGAAGGAGCAGAAGCCTAGCCTGACTAAAAGCAAGACTGGACAAATGTGCAATATAATGTGCAATACCTCTCCTGCTGGACTTTTTTTCATATCTTATCTTTTATATTTGTGTAAATACTTAATTTATCTAGAAGTTTTCTCTATTTTATATTCTTTGTTTATCCTGTAATGATGCTGTTGGAATTTTAATTTCCCTGAGGGAACCCTCCCAAAGGGATCAATAAAGTTTTATCTAATCTAATCTAATCTAAATTGGTTCACTTCTTCGAACACAGTTAAACATGATGCCTCAGTCCTCAATTGAACTTTCTAGTGTAAGGGCTACAGTGCACCCTACAGCATATCAAACTGCTCTCCAGCCATGCCAGAGTGTGAAAACAGCTAATGCACTACACTCAGTCACAACTCCACCACCCGATGCAAAGCCATCTCTAGTTACACACCCACCAATGTCCCAGCCAGCCATGAGCAGTGGTGAAGCAGCAAAGAGCCATGTGTGACATGGTGAAACACCACCAAGTGAAATCAGTTACTATGACTCTGTTGAGTTAGCTCCACAACACTCATACAAAGGAGAGGCTACTTGGAATTCAATGTATGCTGGTGCTGTTAATCCTCTGACAGAATTACACTGTTACAGAGAGCCTTTACACAACACCAAGTACATTAGAGTTAACCACCCACCTCCTCAGTCCTATCCAGCTCACTCATCTTCTCCATATTACATCAACTTATCCAGCCCAGTGGCTGCTATAGACTTGGCAAAGTACCTGATGTGACAAGATATAGTGAGCTCAGGCTTACTGATGTTCAATGATAAGTTGGAAAACTACTGGGCCTGGAAAATATCCTTTATCAGTTTCACAGATGATTTAAAGCTCATTGCTAGAGAATAGCTTAATCTCCTGTGCAAATGGCTTGGGCTATCATTGTCTGAGCAAGTTAAAAGGGTCAGAGCAGTACACATTCACAACGCATCTGCAGCCCTCTGTATGGTGTGGCTTGAAGATGTTTACGGCTCACCAGAGGTGACTGAAAATGCTCTCCTCTAAAATAAAATAAAAAATTGATGATTTTTCTAAGATTACAGCAAAAGTAAATCACAAGTTAAAGGAGCTAGGAGACACCCTTATGGAACTTGAGGCAGCCAGAGCAGATGGGTACTTACCTGGTCTCATATCTCAACACCTCTCGTGGAGTCACTCCCATAGTCCAGAAAGTCCCACATAACCTATAGGAAAAATGGATCATGGTATGATCATGCTACAAAGAGCAACAGCATGCCATATCCTCCATTCTCAGTGTTTGTGAATTTTGTCTGCGAACAAACCAAAATATGTAATGACCCTAGCTTTGCCAGCATAAAAGAAAACTTGTGTGCTGCCAAGACAGAAAAGTTTCTCATCCAGTCATCATGTGAGAACATCAGTAGCTGTAAGAAAGACAGAAATCTCATCAGATAGCAACAGCAGCAGCACCATAACAGCTGGGAAAGATGGTGACCATGATAAGCTGTGCCCACTGCATAGCAAGCCACATCCATTAAGAAAGTGCTGCAGCTTCAGAAACAAAACACTGGATGAAAGAAAGGTGTAGCTGAAGGACAAATGCATCGGTTTCCAGTGATGTGCATCCTCTGCTCACATTGCTAAAGAATGTAACAAGCCCGTGCAGTGCAAAGAGTGCAACAGCGACAAACACACTTCAGTGCTACACCCAGGGCCCACACCATGGAAAATTGATGTCCAGTCAAGTACTGCAAATCAAAGTAGGGAGCAGCAGGCAGAGGCCAGTCCATCTGTGACATCCAAATGCACAGAACTCTGCGGGGATGCCAACACTTCAGAATCATTCTCCATGATCTGTCTCATCTGGATGTATCCAGCTGTGCAAAGAGAGCAGGCTATTAAGACCTACACTGTTCTCGATGAGCAGAGCAACTGGTCATTAGGCAGAACAGAATTCTTTGAACATTTAGGCATCAAAGGAGCAGGATCAAGGTACGCTCTCAAGACATGTTCAGGAGTAGTGGAGACAGTGGGGCAATGCGCCAGTAACTTCATTGTGGAGTTTTCAGATGGCAACACCCAGATCTCCTTACCTACATTGATCGAATGTGACATGCCGTCAGATGACAGGTCTGAGATTCCATCACCAAAGGTAATCAGACATCATTCTCATCCCATGTGCCTGGCAGACAAAATCCCAGCTCTAGATCCAGATGTGTCCATCCTACCCCTCCTTCGACAGGACTTAATCCAGGTGCACAAAGTCAGAGAACAGTATAATGGACCCCACAATGTTCCATTCACACAGCGACTCAATGCAGGGTGGGTTATCATCGGTGATGTGTGTCTTGGAAGAGCACATAAGCCAGTCAGTGTCAGTGCCTTCGGGACCAGCATACTGATGAGTGGGCGTCATTCCATTCTTGAGCCCTGCACAAGCAGCATAATGGTGAGCGAGAAAATTGACACCCCTGTGCTAGTCCACACCTCTCCAAGTGTCTCTCCTGCCACCAGTCTCAACTATGATGTAGACAGCCTTAGCAGTAACATATTTCAAAGAACATTACACGATGGCCAACTTGGTATGTCTGTTGAAGGGGAGATGTTTCTTGATATAGACAAATTTTCATGAATGACGCAAACTGCTGTGTAGCACCTCTGTCGTTCAGGCCAAACAGGCCACACCTACCCAACAACAGACAACAAGCATTCAACTATCTCCCCTCCCTACGCCGCATGCTGGAAAAGAAACAAGACATGGTGGAACAATTCAAATTCATGCAAATAATGTTCAACTCAAACCAAGCAGAGCCCACTCTAACACTGAACATAGAACAAGAATGCTGGTACTTGCCAATGTTTGGTGTCTATCATCCAGAGAAAAAAGACCAGATCCATGGTAGTGTTCAACTCCAGCACCAAGCACGAAGGCCTGTCTCTCAATGGTGATGTTCTCAGAGGCCCTGACATGAACAACATGTTTTTGGGGGTCCTCATGCATTCCCACAAAGAGCCTGCTGCAGTGATGGCTGATGTCCAACAGATGTTCTACTGCTTCATTTTCTGTGAAGACCATTATGACTTCCTGAGGTTTTTGTGGTTTTAGAACAGCCACACAGCCAAGTAGATCACTGAATACTGCAAGAAAGTGCATGTTTTTGGGAACTTACTCTCCTGCAGTGGCAATCTATGGCTTGAGAAAAACAGCCCTGCATGGAGAAGAGGAATATGGTGCTGAAATCAAGTGATTCATCATGAGGAACTCCTACGTGGATGATGGCCTTGCCTTGTTCCCCACTAACAATGAATCCATCTCCATCCTGAAAAGAACAAAATCAATGTGAGCAGAGTCAAGTATCAAACTTCACAAGATAGCATCTAAAAGCCATGCAGTGATGGATGCCTTTCCTCCAGAATAATGGGCCAGAAAAGCTAGTAGATCTGGAGCGAACCATTGACCTCTTGCCACTGCAGTACAGTTTTGGACTCACCTGGAACTTGCAGTCTGACACTTTCACCTTCTGCGTAGAGAGAAGAAGCCATTTGCCAGAAGGGGAATCCTATCCACAGTTAATGGCCTCTTTGATCCACTTGGGGTATGTGGCACCTGTTGCATTCAAGAAAAGGCATTAGTCAGAGAGCCATCTGCTGAACAGTTTGAATGGGACATTCCTCTCCCAGCTGTGAAAGAACAACAGTGGAGACTGCAGACAGATTCGCTCTGTGAGCTTGAACAGCTTCAAATTGAAAGACCTTCTGTGCCCATTCCTATGTTCCATGAAATAGAGAGATTTTTCCAATGCCTTTACTATGGCATTTTCAGCAGTAGTGTACCTGAAAGCAATAGACATGGAGGGACACACTCACATTGGGTTTATCATGGGCAAGTCAAAGCTGGCTCCTCATTCTCTGCACACCATTCCACGGCTAGAGCTTTGTGCCACCATCTTGGCTGTTGAAATAGCAGACTTAATCATAGATAAATCAGACACTGACATCCACAAATCTACATTCTACACAGGCAGCTGGATCATATTAAGCTACATCCACAACACAAGCAGAAGATTCTATGTATATATTGCCAACAAGTGTTGCCCACATCAGGAAGTCCACAAGCCCAGAACAGTGGCACTTTGTCAGTACAGAACACAATCTTGCAGATCATGGGACACGTTCTGTGCCAGCAGTCATGTTGAAACACACCAACTGGTTCAAGGGCCTGACCTCCTTGTCCAGAGAGACCTACTCACAGCCAGAGACCTTTGCATTTATAAACCCTGATGCTGACAAAGATGTATGCCCACAGGTTGCAGCTTTCAGAACCAAAGCCTCTGAAGGTGAGCTTGGTTCACGCAGATTTGAACACTTTTCCAATTGGAAGACCCTCTGTTGAGCCACAGCCAAGCTCATACACAAGGTGAGGTCCTACATTAAAACCCCAAACAGCAAGACACATGAACTGACACAAGCAAAGATGGTCATCATTAGAACTGCTCAGCATGATGCATTCACTGAGATTGAACACCTTTCTGGGACTGATGTCTGAAAGTCTAGTGCTCTCAGGAAACTGAACCCCGTTGTTGATGCAGATGGCCTACTGAGAGTTGGAGGATACATGCCTTTGACTGATGTACCCTAGGAAGAGAAACATCTGATCATTGTCCATAAGAAACACCATATAGTTACATTATTAGTGAGGCATTACAACAAACAGGTCACACATCAGGGCAGGCATCTTACAGATGGTGCTGTTCGCTCTGCTGGTCTGTGGTTAGTCAGAGGCAAGAGGCTGGTGTCAGGCATTACACACACAAATGTGTGATCTGTAAGAGGGTGAGTGGAAGAACAAAAAAAGTTTAAATTGCCTCCTGAACAGGTTCACCTACGTCCTGCATTCACAAATATAGGTGTCAATGTGTTTGGTCCATGGATCATCAGCTCACGATGAACCTAAGGTGGTTATTGTGGAGAATAAATACTGGGCTGTCATCTTCACGTGCATGGTTACAAGAGCTGTGTACATTGAAGTGTGAGAGTATCTGTCATCCTCAAACTTTGTTAAGTCAAGTCAATTTTATTGTCAAATATGCTATACATGCTTGACATACAGCACAGATGAAATTTCAGTCCTCTCTGACCCATGGTGCAAA
>JAOEHH010000027.1:25544779-25555158 GCA_025447875.1 Notarius cookei | reverse complement strand
CGATTAGGATAGATTAGATATTGGATATTAAATCATTTTATTGACTGTTTTTACACGTTGCTTTGGCAGAGATTTAATGAAGTAACACTACTTCACGACTGAACTAAAATGCTGTATCTGTACTTTACTGATGTAGGCTATTATTTTTTCTCCTGATACCCACTCACCAAACTTGTCTGTCTTTGTGTCTCCTTACCCCTTTCTCCCTCCATGTCTGTGCTGCTTCTAACCCCCTCTCTCTCTCCACAGGTGAAGCTATCCATGCCCACCAAAATCGGAAGAAAGTCTGGGCAACTCTACTACCACAGCAGGAAGGCTGGGATTTCCTGGGATCAACACTTCCGCAAAAGGTCAGGGATTCTGATTCGCATTCCTGGTGTGCCGTGGGCTTCCTCTTATTGAGCAGGAATGTACCGAGTCTCTGTGTGTATTCAGGAGGGTACACAACAGGCTTTGGTGGATTCTGGTTGTAATCAGACCTCCATGCATCAAAGCCTAATTCAGTGCAGGTCACTGGGAAATGCATGATTGGTGAAGGTGAGGTGTGGACAGGGGTCTGTTCACAAATTTCCGCTAATGCCTGTCACTATTCATTTCCAGGGAGAAAAGCATAATTTGGAGGCGGCAGTTAACCTGAGCCTCACTAATCCACTTATCCTGAGGACAGATTGGCCGGGGTTTAAAACATTAATAAAACAGTAATGGATGGGTCTTACATTACCACATCATGGGGGAATCCCACGGCAACATTGGCTGGGGGGGTGGTCTCAGGGCCAGCCACATCAGCACCATGTCATAATGACACGGAGAGTGTGTGTGTGTGTGGGGGGGCTCTGCTCCTCCTCTCTCTCTGGGGAATCCCTCTGGGGATTTCCCACTGGATCACGTGACGAGTTTCTGAAACATGCTTCTGACCAAGTGAAAGTGATGGATGTCCAGAACCTCCAGTATAATGTTGCACTCTCCTGTCTGTATTTTTATTTTATTAAGGACAGACTATATCGAGTGATACAGGACACTCAGACTAAGGAAGAGATGACACAGTTGTTGGTCCCGAAGAGCCGTAGGGAACTTTTATTCCATGCAGCTCATCATAATCCCATGGGTACGCATCTAGGTCAAGACAAAACACTAAATCAGTCCTTCTCAAATAGTGGGCGCTGCAAAAAAAAGTTGTGCACTGCAAAACGTGCTCATTGTAGCCATTAATCCTGACTTCCTCATTTTGATAAAAAAAATCATCACAAATAGTTTTATTAATTTTTGTTTTGTAGGTTAAAGTGTTTTATATATTGTGCTCCTGAGTTAATGTTGCTGATCAATTTTAATTTATTATTATTTACTGATTTTATTTAATTTTATTTTTCAGTCTCAAATGGGGCGTGCCCCACTATTTGAAAAGGACCGAATTAGTCGGTTAAAAAATGTTTATAGTTTAAATAATTTTTTTTTAAATTTTGCAAATTGCAAGCACTTTGATGGACTTTAAATATTTTCTGTTACAGACTAAAAAACAATGTTAATAAAGTTATTCTTTGTTGTAAGTTGATCTATATTTCTTTCTTTTTTTGTTTTATTTAATGTTAATAAGGATACAATGTTATGCAGAGGTGTACTTATATTATAAGTACACCTAACACCATTGTTATAAGTCTTATAGCAATTTTATATAAAATTATACTATTTATAGTCGCAGCGGAGAGTGGAGGGGCACGAAATGTTTTCTTCTTCCTGGGGGGGCGTAACAGAAAATAATTGAGAAGCACTGGCTTAGACGCACGCCTAATGTGAAGTTTTTCACTATGACAGTCCACATTACCGAGCCTTATTTCATGTATCTGATTTCCTGGTGTTCTGATTCTTTGCCTGTTCCTCATTCCTCTTTTCTCATTGCCTGTGATATCCTGTTTGCACCTCGCTCAACCTTTTGCATGTCTTTACGTTGATGAGTTTGCTTGCCAATCTTGAACTGTTTGCGTGTGTGTGTTTATGCACTACTCAAATAAATATAATTCTGCACATACATCCACATCTTACCACGTTCTGACAGAAAACTTCGCCTAACCATGGATGTAGCGGAATTATTTCAGTACACGATTCCACATCGCTTCCGGGTGTCCTTATCTCAGCCCCTTGCGTCATATTTCCAGTGGATTTCTGAATGGAGTCTCCTGACACCATACTCTAGAAAATATCATCCTAGGGGATTCAGCCTACAGTGTGACCTGTTCTACCAGACCTCTAAGAATGCAAGTCTCCAGAACCTACCTGGGTGAGCATCATGTTAACTTTGATTGCTGGCTTAGCATGCATATGGGTGGATTATCTCATAAGGGTTGAGCGCCCATGCTTTCAGAGCTCACAGACTTTTTTAACCATGCTCCAGTCTGTTTATGAGTTTTTAGAAGAGGACCACCATGAAATTTTTGGGGAGGAGGCTATCATGCCTGAGGCTGACGCAGCGGCAGCAGATGAGGCCATTGCTCCAGAGCTCACTCCAGTGGCTGACCCAGAGACAGCAGAGGAGGCTGTCATTCCAGATCTGGTCTCACAGCCAGAGCCAGCACCTGAACCTGAGCCTGCATCAGAACCAGTGCCTGAACCTGAACCAGTTCCTGAACCAGTGCTAGTGCCAGTGTCAGTGCCAGTGCCAATGTCAGCGCCAGCACCAGTGTCTACTTCAAAACCAGTGCCAGCACCAGAGTTGGAGTCAGCTCCAGAGCCAGAACCAACATTAGAGCCTATGCCAGTGCCTATTCCTAAACCAGTGCTAGCACCAACATCAGAGCCAGCACTAGTGTCTACTCCAGAACCAGTGCCAGCACCAGAGTTGGATTTAGTTCTAGTGTCAGCATCAGAGCCTGTGCCAGTGCCTACTCCTGAACCGGTGCCAGAACCAGCACCAGAGTCAGAGTCGGCTCCAGTGCCAGAACCAGTGTCAGAGCCTGCACCAGTGCCTACTCCAGCACCAGTGCCAGCACCTGAGTCAGCTCCAATACCAGAGCCAGTGCCAGAGTTGGAGCCAGTGCCTGCACCAGCTCCAGTGCCCATGCCAGAGTCAAAGACAGTGCCTGAACCTGAGCCTGTTCCAGGACCAGTGTCAGAGGAGGATGGAGTGACCTCTGCCTTAGCTGGCTATGAATATGTTGTCGTTGTCGCTCCACCACTGCCCAGCCATGAAGGAATAGTCATCGTTGTCACCTCGCCACCCGGCCATGAAGGCATTGTCACCATCGTCCTGCCTCCACCCAGCCATGAAGGCATGGTCGTCCCACCACTGCCTGGCTGTGAAGGTGTGGTTGTCCTGCTGCTGCCTGCCTATGAAGACATTGTTGTCCCAACACCAGGCCCTGACCAGGACTGTAGCAATGCATTGACAGAGCTCAAGCCCATGCCAGTCAAAAGTCCAAGTCAAGTCCAGAGTTCGAACGACAGTCCAGTCCAGAGTCCAAGTCAAGTCCAGAGTTCGAACGACAGTCCAGTCCAGAGTCCAAGTCAAGTCCAGAGTTCGAACTAGAGTCAAGTCCAGAGTCCAAGTCAAGTCCAGGGTCTGAGTCAAGTCCAGAGTCTGAGCTCATTCCCCACCCAGAGCCCAAGTCACCTCCAAGGCTCGAGTCCAGTCCAGAGCTCGAGTCCTCTCCGGAGCTTGAGCCTGAGTCCAGTCCAGAACTCGAGTCACCTCCAGGGTGTGAGTCCAGTCCAGAATCTGAGTCCAGTCCAGAGCTCAAGTCCTCTACAGAGTCCAAGTCATCTCCTGAGCTCAAACCTGAGTCCAGTCCAGAGCCATCCCCAGAATTCGAGCCCACTTCCAGTCCAGACTCCAAGTCCTCTCCTGAGTACACACCCACTCCTAGCCAAGAGTCCAAGTCTTGTCCTGAGTCTGAGCCCAAGCCCCCACTGAAGCCGAGAGAGATGGATTTTCACTCCTGGAGGGAGCTGTTTGGGGAGGTTCTGTCAGTCTGGCGTGCTTTGGTGCGTGCACCTGAAGAACTTTTAGGTGCACCCAAGGCTGCATGTGCATCGAATGGACTCTTGCATGTGATTTTCTTGCACATGATAACAAGGTAGCAATAGAGGAGATGCCCCTGACCGTGAAAGGAGATAACAGAGAAACAACTGATATGTCGGTTATGCAAACCTGTATAAAACGTTGTGTGTGTGTGTGTGTGTGTGTGTTTGCATGTGAAAATAGAGAATGCCTCTCTGGGTGAAAAGTTTTTTGAAATGCTTTCACTGGGAAGTCTGACTCTTGCAAATGTATGAATAAACTCATATTTTTGTCTGCTTTTTCCTAACAACCTCGAGTCTTATTACACTTTTTCACCACAATGAGGATGGCATATCATGAGTAATGGGGACTTTTCCAGGTCCAAGTTAGGGAAACTATTGCCCAGCAAGTCTGATGAGCTCTCTGGAGACAGACTGATTCTTTAGAGAACAGGGGATCTCCCACTGCCACTGATATCCAATGAACTCATGGTGAGGAAAAGCTTTTTTTTTCTATTCTCATAAATTGATGACAAATGATTGTGTTTCAGTAGATGCATATGTAGATGGGCAGACACATCAGTGTGCATATTTTTGAATAGGTGAATATGTACCAGGTTGAGAGAATTGAGAGAAAAACCCTTTCTGCTCTTTTTAAGTAAGGTTTTGGGCAGATGAGAACTCTACCTGTCTATTGATGAATAGCAGTAAGTAATCATGATCACAACACTTTTGGGGTAAAATATGAGAGTAAAACACAGTCTTTGCATGGTAAAATGGGACAGAAAGGAATAAAGCAGTCAGAAACTGAGATAACTCCTGAAACCTACCCTTTTCCAAAAGTAACATATGTTAACTAACTATGGACCGGACTCATGTAAGCAACTTAGAATGTGGATAGAAAGATGCGAATTTCCAGAGGGAGGCAGTTTAAGTGTACAACAGATACAGAATCTCAAGGAGAGGTTGAAACGAGTAGAGGAAGATAATGGAAAAATGAAGAAGAAAGATAGAATACAGGTTGATTACAGTGCATTTAAAATGTGGCAAACAGAAGCTGTGGTAAGAGATAAATGGGTAAATTCACATACACATCAGGGTCGGGTTGAACGGCAGGGAACTAATCAGAATTCTAGCGCTTTTAAAGCTTCAGCTCCACTCTCGCAAAGGAATGCTGGCATTCATCCAAAACTCAACCCGATGCAGGATTCCTTTCCTCCCCCTCCTCCTCTGTCTTCTTCTCAGCCTCCAGAAACAGTGTCTGTGTCACCCTCTGCTGGTCAACAAATGCAGGACTACAATCAACCCATAGAGGAAACTGAACAAGGTGAAAGCTCCATACAGGTAGCAACATCTACCCCAGTGTCATCACACACAAGGTCCCAAACAATAAAGAAGGGAACTGAAGGCTCCCCAGTGCATGCTGATAAAGATGGGGAGGTTTGCACAGTCATCCATATGCCAGTAGTTGCTGTGGCCGGCCCAGAAGGCCCAACTATGGTCTTCCATGCCTGGAGTCCAGAGGAGATTATGCTGATGGCTGCTGAGATAAAGGATCCCAGACAGCATGGTGGTCTTAAGTGTGCTGAGGAACTTGACAGCTTCTGTAAAACATACCTCCCCACTAGCCATAAACTGCGCTGGGTGTTTGTAAAGAAACTAGGTTTGGACTTAAGCAACATCCAGGGCAAGTTTCCTGAAGAAGAGGAGCATGCAAACCACCCAGATTGGATGCATGCCAGTAACAGGGCCTATCAAGAGTTCATTACTGGATTGCAGGATGCTGTCAGAACGAGATTTTCAGTCCAAATGGACATCACACAAATAACAACCTGTAAGCTTTGGAAAGAGATGCAACAAAGACAGAGGGAAAAGGATGACACTCTTCACAAGGCCATGTTTACAATGGTCTTGGAGGTGCATGTTATGCAAGTAAATCAGCAGCGTGGAGCGGGACGTGGAAGGGCACGTGGAAGAGGTCGTGGGAGAGGAAGAGGGTGAAAGTGCCAAGATGGCTGCTTAATTTGTGGCTCACTTCATCACTGGTGTGACCAATGTCCACATTATCTAAGCAGTCCCAAGACTACCAAGATGGCAGACTGACCACCAGTCCTAGTTGCTCAAGCTTCTTGCAATGAAGAATCTGCTTTGTGCTCACCAATTGCTACAGCCTGCACAGAGAGTAGGGAAAGTAAGGTACATATGCATTATACACTGATGATTTATGCTTGAGAATGCTAATATTTTCTCTAACTGTTTCTAAAAAGCTTGTAGGTTTCTTAGTAGATTAAGGAGCGGGACATTCTGTCATTAGATCCTCAGAGTTTTCTACAAAGCCAAAGATCAGCAACTGATTCTAGAACACTGTGAGCGCCTCTGGACAGCAGGTCCTTGAGAAATTTACTGAGCCATTCCTCTGTAGAATGGGTGAGTCTGAAACATTTGAGTTTTCATTTTTATTGTCTCATTATTGCCCAGTAAATGTGTTAGGGAGAGACCTGATGCACAGATTAGGCAAAAGTCTCCTAAGTACCCCATATGTGTTAAATGTAGTGCAAATCCCAGATAAACAGAGTGCAGACATGAAAAATGGTTAAACTAGACCCAGCTCCACCCCTTTTCAAGAGTATGAATAAACTCCTATTTCTGTCTGCTTTTTTCTAAAAGCCTCAAGTCTTATTATGCTTTTTCACCATAGTAATTAACTAGTCCTTTTTAGAAATGAATAGGAATAAGCATTAATGAATAACTTTGAAGTGAGAGAACAAAAGAGTAAGAAGAAAACAAAATTATACAACAAATATCTAAAATATCATGAATGCTATTATCTTCAGCGGTCAGTAAGCATACTTTCCAAACTCCCCAGTTGGCTAGAATGTATGCAGTTGTGTAGTATAAAGCAAAGGGCAGTCATGTCCTTTCTGCTACTCAACAGTCAGCACAATTTTTTTTCATAACCATAGGTGAATTATCACAAATGGACGGCTGCAAAAACCTGAGATTAAGCTACTAATGCATATTTTTCCACTGTAATTTTTTCATTAATATAATTCAATTTAGTGGCAACACAGTGGTGCAGTGATTAGCACTGTCGCCTCACAGCAAGAAGGTTCTGGGTTCGAGCCCAGTGGCCAAAGAGGGCCTTTCTGTGTGGAGTTTGCATGTTCTCCCCGTGCCTGCATGAGTTTCCTCTGGCTGCGCCGGTTTCCCCCACAGTCCAAAGACATGCAGGTTAGGCTAATTGGTGGTGCTAAACTGACCAGAGGTGTGAATGTGAGTGTGAATGGCTGTTTGTCTCTATGTGTCAGCTGACTTGTGACTTGTCTAGGGTGTGCACCGCCTCTCACCCATATTCAGCTGGGATGGATGGATGAATGGATGGATGGATGGACAATTCAATTTACATTGTCAGCTATGCATCTTAAGTAATAACAAAAATAAGGGCAGCATCACTCATTTTCTCATCATTTCTGATGTATTTATAGATTACATTGTATTAAAAGAAATTACATAATACAATTTAATAAACTGAAAGAAACAATGTTTGTATACTATTTCAAATTATATCCAGTTACGTGTACTATCAAGGAACAGTGTACATAACTTTGTGCACACATTATAGCCACAGAAAAGGAAAAAGTACAGAATATTTTAAAGAGGATTTTTTTTTAAATGAGTGTAACAGAATCATTAGTTATTTATGTAGTTGGTGAGAAAAATTACAAGAAAAATGCCTACATGTGCAGCAGTGAACTGTACAAACCGTAAAGTCAAAGGTTGTGGACAGACATTTCACCTGTGAGTATTGATAGTATGTGATCATTTTTACACATGTGTACACAGTGCCATTTGCGTAGACCCTCTATAGCATTTTATGATGGTTTGCAATAGAAAAAAGGGAGAGAAAAAACAAAAAACAGAAAATCTGTCTCACTGTCTTGTCTGTTTTTGTTGAAAATCTGACATTGATATCTGGGATGAACACTGTGACTGTGCTGGATTTTTGATGGAAATGTCCCAGACTACATCAAAGTCTAGGCATGTTTGATATTGAATGTGAGAGCTCAAGCTCAATGGCTCAAATTCAAAAAGAAAAATGAACTGAGTAAATTAGCCTCGGTAGCCTAAATGAAAGAAGGACCATAGCCTTAGGCAGAAATAGTAGTGAGGGATACAAATAAAAAGAGATAGTGTTCTAGTTTGGTCAGTAGTTATTTTCAATGGCTTATTTCCCAGACAGTGTCCGATATATGATTTCCTGTACAAAGAAAAACTGAAAAATCTCTGTAAAAATAATTACAGTAGTAAAAGAGCTGTTCAAAAAATTATCAGAGAGTGAACTGGAAAAGGAAAAAAGTTCAAATTCAAAGTATTTATTGTCATATGTACAGTAAGGACATGTCCTCTTGCACAATGAAATTCTTAGTTTGCTGTCCACCATCAATGCCAATTACAAATACAAATAAATAGGCAGAAGAAATAATGCAAAGTAAAGGCAATGTAGTGCAAAATAAAAGCCAAAAAAAACCCACCAGTATAGTACAAAATAATGGTAAATGTAGTGCAAAATAAGCAGTATAATACAAAAATAAGGCAATGATCAGACGTAGTAGCAAAAAAGGGCAGTAATGTGCAAATGTGTGCAAACAAATGTAAACAGATGTAAACAGTCAAGAACAGTTTACAGGGAGGTAGTCCATAGTTATAGACTCCTGTCATATGTTCAGGAGTCTGATGGTGGTGGGAAAGAAAGAGTTCTTTAGTCTGACAGCCTTACATTTCACACTTTTGTACCTCTGGCCTTGGGGTAGAAGTGTGGAGAGTCCATACTGGGGGTGGGTGGGGTCTTTGAGGATGGAGGCAGCTCTCCTGTGAACTCTGCGGTGGTAGATGCTCTGCAGAGAGGGCAGTGGAGTTTTGGTGATCATCTCAGCAGTCTTCACCACCCTCTGCAGGCATTTGCAGTCCATAGCTGTAGTGCTGCCATACCACACAGTGATGCAGTTGGTTAGGATGCTCTTAATCAAGCAGCTGTAGAAGTTGCTAAGGATCTTGGGTGACATACCAAACTTCCTCAGCCTCCTCAGAAAGTACAATTGCTGTTGAACCTTCCTAACCAGCTGTGTGGTGTGAGGTGTCCATGTGAGGTGCTCACCCTCTCCACCTCAAGCTCCCAGATGAACAGAGGCCGATGAGGTCTCCTCTCCTTCCTCATGTCCACCATCATCTCCTTCATCTTGTCCGTGTTGAGGGTGAGGTTATTGTCCTAACATCATGACACCAGACTGGCCACCTCCCTCCTATAGGTCATTTCATCTCTGCCAGTGATGCGTCCTATCACTGCTGTGTCATCCGCGAACTTCAGGATGATGTTGTTCTTGTGAGAGACGACACAGTTGTGGGTGAACAAGGTGTAGAGCAGGCATCACCAAATGGCGGACCTCGGTCCGAATCCGGACCTAGTGATGGTTCTGTCCGGACCCGTGACCAATGGTAAATTCATGAGATTAAGTAATTTTCATGGAGCATTATTTTGGACAGTCGTGGCTATTGACAGCGGGCACTGCTACTCCAGTTAATACGACAATAGCTTCACTCAGTTGAGCCAATACAATCGTTAGTTTACCCAGCGCACCACAGCAGAGCAACAAGCATAGAGGAAGAGAGTTAAGAGACAACCGACTGAGACAACATGGCTTGCTCCAAAAGGCGGCAGAAAGTAGACAAGGAAAATCGTTGTTTTAAAGATGAATAGATGGAGAAATATATGTTCATTCTTCCAGCGAGCAGTTCAAAACCAGTGTGTTTCATATGCTCTGAAAACGTCGCATTAATTAAAAGCGGCAACGTGAAGCGCCACTATGAAACAAAGCACAGCTCTTTTGAGCAAAGTTATCCCCTGAAGTCCGAGCTGAGAGCACACAAAATAACTGAACTGCAAGCACAGTATGACAGGTCTACCCGACTCATTACACATACATTTCCAGCCCAGCAACGTGCAAACAAATGTTCCTTAAAAGTAGCATGGATTTTGGGGCAACATAAAAAAACATTTAGTGATGGGACAGTTGTGAAGGAGCGCTTAAGCGCTGTTGCTGAGACATTATTTGAGGGAAAACAAAAAGACGAGATGTGTGAAAAAATCAAACAAATCCCGAAGTCAGCTACAACAGCAACCAGAAAGTCAGAAATGTTAGCAGATGATGTACTGGCACAGCTTGATGCAGCTATTCAGAGTGCACCATGCCTATCTTTGGCCATAGACAAGTCTACAGATGTTACTGACAATGCCCAGCTTTTGGTGTATGTGAGATGTTTTCACAAAGATAAGAAGGAGCTCTGTGAGGACCTGCTGGGTGTAACACCACTTGAAACACACACAAGAGGAGAGG
>JAOEHH010000027.1:22909665-22921040 GCA_025447875.1 Notarius cookei | reverse complement strand
TTTCTACAATCACCTAATTTTAGTGAAATATTCCATGATTTAACAAATTAAATTGTTTTATTGAATAAAACACAGAACATTGATAATGTTCTAGTACATTACTAAATGAGGATTAGCATTAGCAAACCAGTCATCTCTTACATCCAAATCTAAAACTAACTGAATCATATAGTTTTGGTTTTCTTAGCTCAACATATGATCTCTTAATCCAACTTCCACACACCACAAAACAGCATTTTATTTTAATGAGGTATCCTACCTTGTAAACAGTGGAGAGAATCAATCCCAAACACTTCAGAGCAGTGTCTGACTGACCAACTGGGAGCAAGTTTCATGAAGTTGGAAAACTATTTATTGATTCGAAGTTTCTGGATCAATAAACCATAAGTGAAACATTGCTAAAACACTGTCTCTTTCCAACCACAGTAAGGTAGACAATGAGCTACAACCAAACATGCCATTTTCTGAACTGGACAAAGAAGAAAAAAATTTTAATTGTCACATGCACACTCAGGCACAGTGAAATTCATCCTCTGCATTTAACCCATCTGAATAAGTGAGCACGTGCACACATCCAGAGCAGTGGGCAGCCATACTACAGCGCCTGGGGAGCAGTCAGGGGTTAGGTACCTTGCTCAAGGGTACTTCAGCCCAAGGCCGCCCCATGTTAACTTAACCGCATGTCTTTGAACTGTGGGAGAAATTGGAGCACCTGGAGGAAACCCATGCTGACACAGGAAGAACATGCAAACTCCACACAGAGAGGCCCCTCTGTCAGCCACTGGGCTCGAACCCAGAACCTTCTTGCTGTGAGGTGACAGTGCTAACCACTACGCTACCCAAAAAACCCAGCAGTAGCAGCTTGGCTGGGATTTGAACTCATGATCATCTGATTAAAAATCAGATAGCTTAACTGTCCGATCCACTGAGCTACCATTACACTGGTAACACTGGTCTCTGTGCAGCTGGCTGTGAGATGAGTGCTCAGGAACTGTGTACAAAGTGCACTGAAAAGAGATACTACAAAAATATTCAATAACTTCTTATACAGTGTAGTGTAATCAAAATTACATCATATATCAGTTGTTATTATAGAAAAATTAAATAACACAATTTCATTAACAACACACAAACAAACAAAAACATGTTTTGCCAGTACTGGCAAACTTCTGATAATTGCCAAAATGTTGCTGGAAGTTTGCCAAAATGTTGCTAGAAGTTTGCCACTTGTGGCACCATTTTTGGCAAATTATTTTGTTTACTGCAAATCAGCCATGTTTGCTGCAAATTTGCCTCAAGCATTTTGCTTTTGTAAGGGCAGGCGGAGTAAGCAATGTATGTTAACAGACGGTAAGAACATGTTACATCCCATCTAGGGTGGATCACAACAGGAATGAGGGAGTAGAGTCCCTCTTGCTCCCCACCAGACCAAAGCACTGAACACTTATTAGAATACCAGTATGATTTTATTGAGAGAGTTGCATTCTAAATTGATACTGCAAAGAATGGTTACATATTTAATGAATGAGCATATTCCAAAATAACAAACAAAAGAATAAGATTTGAGGTGGTGAACTACATTACATTACAGGTTTTTAACAGATGCTCTTATCCAGAGTGACATACGAAGTACCCAGAACAGCCTGGGGAGCAGTTGAGGGTTAGGTGCCTTGTTCAAGGGCACTTCAGCCATTCTTGCTGGTCCAGGGAATCAAGCCTGCAACCTTTTGGTCCTAAAGCTGCTTCTCTAACCATTTGGCCATGGCTTCCCCCATGAACTAGCCTAAAATAAAAGGAACAAAAAACACAACATTCGACCATACCCCCAAGACAGGAGAAAACAGTTAAAAATAAATGGTGACAACCTCAACCTGGGTTGCACTATTTAAGACATACAAAAAATTAAACAGTTGTTATTATTAACCACAAAAAAGCTCGAGACATACATCCCTCACTTTTGTGACCACTTACCCTTTCTATTAGCTTCTTTGTAGTCATTGAGTAATTTAGTTACTAAATAATAGGTTTGCTTTAAGACTTTATTAAAGCTGGGATTTTAAGCAGTATAATACTGTCTGTTAAAAAAAGAGACTATTTTGAGAGAGAGTGAATCTAAAGACCATCAAAGGCTACTTCACTTTTAGAGCTGCAGTTTTTATCTTTCATTCTAAGAGAAGTGTCTTTATTGCTTAGTTTTCAATTTCGCATAAATTTAATCAAACCCTGAGGGATTTCTGAATGTCCTGGGTGTTTCAGATCATTTAAATCTAGATTAAAATAAGTCTAGGCCTGTTGGAATAGGTTTAATCCTAGTTCAGGAACCTTACTGAGAACATGTGGTATGATGTCCAAAAGACATGGCTTCTTGTGAGGATCAGAGCTATATAGCAACAGAAAATCCTGGGCGTTTGATGTACTTGGCAGTGGCAGCAGTTCGAGATGAACCCTCGATACACTCCAGTATTTGATTCTGCTTCAGTTGTGGATTAGCCATGTGGTGTAATGTAATCCCAGGAGTCAATTGTTATATATTTACAAACCAAACAACATAAAAATATTAATCTGATTAAGACATTTTTTATTTATTTTGAAAAAGTGAAAACACATTAATTCCTGGAACAGTTTATATAAATTTAGAATGATTTATGACCTTGCTTGCTGTTTGTCAAATCCTTTACAAAATAATTCAACACAAATTACCCCACAATATTTTACAGAGTAGGACTGAATGTTTTACATACATGGATTTACACACACACACACGCATGTGCACACACACGAGTACTGTGCAAAAGGCAAAGGCACATGTAAAGAAATACTGTAGACTAAAAATGGTTTAAAAATAATGAAATGAAATGTCTCAACATTTAAAAAAAATATAAACCATATAATACTATAACCATATAATGTAAGCCATAATGAAACAGTCAATATTTGGTGTGAGACAACCCTATTTAAATAAATAAATAAATAGTAGTCGTCTCAGGTACAGTTAGTACAGTCAATTAGTGCAGTTTTATAAGAAAATGAGCTATAGGTTTTACTGAGCATTTTGCAGAACCAGCCACAGTTCTTCTGGACACTTTGTCACACTTGCTTCTTAATGTTGCAGCAAAACCCAGTAGCCTTCATTATGTTTTTTTGTTTTTTATCTGAAAAGTGGTCTCTTATGTAATATGCTGCTTAGATACATTTTTTCCCTGTAACATTTAATTTTGTGATGGAAAATGAATGAATGTTTAGAACTCTAAAATGTTTTAGTACTGACCCAATAATGTAGAACTCATAAAATAGAAATCTATAACAGTTTGTATGAAAAAATAGGGGGCCTAAGACTTTTACACGGTGTCAGTAATGGCTCTGAGAACACGAGTTCAGAACAGCCTTCAAACATGGCCGCTCAGAACAACAAACCCCAAGAACCACAGCGCCCTCTGTCTCCTGATTAATAATCACATCACCTGCATCTCGTTCAGTTATCAGCCCCTCACCTTTTTAAGCACAGCCCTCACACTTGGACTTTGCAAAGTATCGTTTAGTGTTCTCTCTTACGTATTGAGCCGTTTGATTACCGCCTGTTTATCAGTGTATGACCAGTATTCCCGTGCTGTCTCAATCTCATCTTATTGTCTAGTCTATGTTGCTCTGTTTGCTGATCGCTTGACCCCCGCAAGTTCCTGACCTTGCTTCCTGCACACCAATTTGGATTATATCTGCAGTTTGCTCTGCCCCGGTCTTCCCTGGGCCTGCATCCGTAAGTGCCTGAACTCTGACAGGATATTTCGCCATCCATGGATGCAGCAGAGGAGTTGAAGCAAACTGTGCTCAACGCTCAAGGGCGCCTATTGGGAGAACATCAACCAATGCTTTATGATCTAAACACCAAGATGGCTCTGCTTGTTGCTGTTGTGTCGCAGGCTTTCCCACTTCTCTCTGCACCTCCCAATGCTGCCACACAGCTTATTCCTCTGCCTGAAAAATTTTCTGGTGAAGTTTCACAATGCAAGGGATTTCTCCTCCAATGCCTCTGTATTCTCTGTCTGCCAATGTACAGTATTTTGCCTCAATCTCCGGCATCACTAAGGAACAAAAGATTGCCAAGTTTCTCACTTTCCTCACTGGCAAGGTGCTCAAGTGGGCATGTGTGGTATGGGAACACGGCAGCGAGCCTACTACTTCCTACAGCTGCTTCCTAGAACTTTTCAAGAGGGTGTTTGATCACGAGCTGGAGGGTATTGAGATTAGAGAGACCCTTCTATACATGCAACAGGGTGATTGAAGACTAGCAATGGATGGAATGAACTGGCACTGTCTCACCAGGGGCTGCATCCCAAAGTATTGCACAAATTAGCATGCCACAATGAACACTTGATGCCCTCGTCAACCTAGATATTCGCCTTGATCATCTAATATCCAACTGACCTTCTTTGGCACCATCTACTTCTGTTCAGGTCACAGGTGAATCAACGCCCATAGAGGTGTCTCATACATGGTTGCAGCAATCCAAATGAGAAAGGAGAAGAGAGGGTTTATGTTTCTACTGCGGCAAAGTCAATCACATAATCACCCAATGCCCAGTCTGCCCATCTAGAGGAGCTCCTGCCCACCAGGAACACAAACCAGCTACTCCAGTGAGTCCTGTTTTTAACTTTAAAACTCAATCTTTTAGATTACCTGTACTTTTGAAACTGCTAGATGCTACCCATGTCCTCTCTGCACTCATAGACTCAGGGGCAGAAAGGAATCTCATCAACTGTGCAGTCATCCAAAGATTCAACCTGGACACAGAAATCTGACCAGGCTCAAAGTAAAATCTATTGACAGGGGCCCTATTGGAGATGGACTAATCACCTCACGCACAACTCCTCTCCAAATATAGGTGAGGGCCCTTCATTCTGAACACATTTCCCTGCTCATCACCCAAGCAGCACTTCATGATATCATCCTTGGATACCCCGGCTTCAACTCCATGACCCCCTTATCTCCTGGCAGAAGAAGGATATTATGCAGTGGTCAACTGCCTGCCTTGAGAGTTGTCTGAAACTTCAAGTCACAATTTCCTCAACATCTGTGAAGAGTCCTATGCCCAATTTCCCGAGACAATGTTCCAACCTGCTATCTCAATCTGAAAGAAATCTTCAGCAAGGGTAAGGCATGTGGTCTACCTCCCCATCACCCATACAACTGTGCCATAGACCTCCTCCCAGGCACAACCCTGCCTTGCAGCAGAATCTACCTTCTTTCCTAAAAGTAACAATTGGCAATGGAGGAGTACATTCAGGAGGCACTGAAGCAGGGCTATATCAGACCGTCTACCTCTCCGATGTCCGCTGAATTCTTCTTTGTAGAGAAAAGGGGGCAGGCCTCAGGTCATGTATTGACTACAGAGAACTGAATCAAATCACTGTCGAATACCCTTACCCACTACTGCTTGTACCATCTGCAATAGAACAACTAAGATCGGCAAGGGTTTTCTTTAAACTGGACCTCTGCGGTGCCTACAACCTGGTCTGCATTCGGGAGGGGGACAAATGGAAGACGGCCTTTAGTACCACTGCCAGCCATTTTGAGTACTTGGTCATGCCATATGGTCTTTCTTTAGCTTCAAGTGTTTTGCAGTGCCTAATAAATGATGTACTGAGACATGCTGGGAAAATTTGTCATTGCATACATAGAAGACATCCTGATCTACTCCCCAGATAAGGACAATCATCAGGCTCATGTTAGGTCTGTGCTAACATGCTTGCTTGAGAATCACTTCTTTGTCAAAACAGAGAAATGCAAGTTCCATGTCAATCAGATCTCATTTTTGGGATACATAAGTTCTGAGGGAGTAAGCATGGACCAAACCAAGGTCACAGCAGTCACGTCCTAGCCAACCCTCAACACTTTCTTGGCTTGGCAAATTTCTACAGGTGCTTCATCCAGGCAGCCGTGCAGAGTTGTGACTGCAAGGTTGTTGGTGCCTGTCGTGGCGGTAGTCCCTGAACCTGGTGGTGGACACCTGTGGTGAGGGGAGCTGTCAAGCTGAAGGAGTCCTATCGGGCTTGGTTAGCCAGTGGGTCTCCAGAGGCAGCTGACAGATACCAAAGGGCTAAGTGGAACACAGCTCTGGCAGTCACTGAAGCAAAAACTCAGGTGTGGGAGGAGTTTGGTGAGGCCATGGAAAGTGACTTTCAGTCAGCCTTGAAAAGATTCTGGCAAGCCGTCCAGTGACTCAGGAAGGGGAAGCAGTGCTCTGTCCTGACTGTTTACAGTGGGAATGGAGTGCTGTTGACCTTAACTGAGGACATCATCTGGCAGTGGAAGGAATACTTTGAGGATCTCCTCAATCCCACCTTCATGTTTTCCATGGAGGACGCAGAGTCTGAGGGTGCTTGGGAGGACCCACCCATCACAGGGGCTGAGGTTGCTGAGGTGGTTAAAAAGGTCCTTGGTGGCCAGGCTCCGGGGGTGGATGAGATTCGTCCTGAGTTCCTGAAGGTGCTGGATGTTGTTGGGCTGTCTTGGCTGACATGCCTCTTTAACATTGTGTGGAGGTCAGGGATAGTGTCTCTGGATTGACAGACTGGGGTGGTGGACCCCTTTTCAAAAAAGGGGGACTGGAGAGTGTGTTCCAACTATAGGGGGATCACACTTCTCAGCCTCCCCAGGAAAGTCTATACTAGGGTGTTGGAGAGGAGAGTCCGGTCGATTAGTTGAACCTTGGATTCAGGAGGAATAATATGGTTTTTGTCCTGGTTGTGGAACACTGGACCAGCTCTTTACCCTTGCAAGGGTACTGGAGGGTGCATGGGAGTTTGCCCAACCGGTCTACGTGTGTTTTGTGGACCTGGAGAAGGCTTACGACCGTGTCCCTCGTGGTGCCCTGTGGGGGGTGCTTAGTGAGTATGGGGTTCAGGGCCCACTACTGCAGGCCATTCGGACCCTGTATGACCAGAGCAGGAGTTTGGTTCGCATTGCCGGCAGGAAGTCGGACTCATTCCCGGTGCATGTGGGACTCCGCCAGGGCTGCCCTTTGTCACCGGTTCTGTTCATAACTTTTATGGACAGAATTTCTAGGTGCAGCCAAAGGGCAGAGGGTGTCTGGTTTGTTTGCAGCAGGATCACATCTCTGCTTTTTGCGGATGATGTGGTCCTGTTGGCTTCATCAATCTGTGACTTACAGCATGCACTGGGACAGTTTGCAGCCGAGTGTGAAGCAGCTGGGATGAGAATCAGCACCTCCAAGTCTTTGGCCATTTCACTCAGCCAGAAATGGGTGGAATGCCTACTTCAGGTTAGGGGGGAGTTTCTACCTAAAGTGGAGGAGTTTAAGTATCTCTGGGTTTTGTTCAAGTGAACAGTGAACCACTCAAAGAGCAGTTCAGATGGATCCAATGGCCCAAAAAAGATCCATGCCAATACTTTTGAAGGGAATTTCAATGAACAGTATTGGGCACAATGGCACTTTTGGCATGGCTGCTGGGTTTACCAGCTGGCATTCATGACAAGCCTCACATCACCTGTAGACACTGGTGTGAAACCCTGGATAATAGAAGTGGGCCATGAGCTAATTTAATGTTTTGTCCTGACCCAAGTGCTTAGCCATAGGATTATGATGAGCCACATGAAATAAAAGTTCCCTACAACTTTTTGGAACCAACAACTGTGCTGTCTTTTCCTTAGTTTGAGTGTCCTGTGTCACTCAATAAAGCCTATCCTTAATAGTTGAAAAATATGGAAAGGAAAGGGCAACGTTAGGCTGGAGGTTTTGACCATCAATTACTTTTACTTGGTCAAAAACGTGCCTCAGAGTCTCATCCCACATCTGCTCCAGCAAGAAATCCCCTGATGGATTTCCCAAAGAGTAAGTAGTGGTGGTGCCCTCCCCCTTCTCCGTGTCATCATGATGTGGAGCTGATGCGGACAACCCTGGGACCGCCTCCCCAGTCAAAATTGGGCCGGAATTCTCCCATGATGTGCCACTGCAGGACCCATCTACAACTAACTGTTTTGTCAATCCTTTAAACCCTGGTCAGTCTGTCCCTAGGATAATTGGATGGGTGAGGCTTGGGCTAACTGCCACCGCTAAACTATGCTTTTCTCCCTGGAAATGAGCAGTGAAGGGCATTAGCAAATATTTGTGAAAATCCATGTGAACACACTTCCCCTTATCAATTGTGCATTTCCTAGTGCCACACACTGAATCAGGCATGAAAGTCTGATTACAACCAGAATACACCAAAGCCTGATGTGTACACCCTTGAATACTCACAGCAACGCAATATGTTCCTGCTCAATTGGGGGAAGCCTGCGGTGCATAAGGAATGCTAATCAGAATCCCCACCTCTTTGCAGAAGTGCTGATCCCAGGAAATCCCAGCCTTCCTCCTGCACTGACAGACCTGTCTGGACTTTCTCCTGATTTTGGTGGGCACAGGCAGGTCCACATGTGGAGAGAGAGAGAGGGGGTCAATGGCAGCACAGACACAGAAGGAGAAAGGGGTGATAAGAAACAAGGACAGACACAAGTGCAGGGAGTGGGTATTGGGGGAACTGGCCCCCATCTTCATGGGGCTGGGGTAGGGGAGGGGTGAGGAGTGGGAGAGAGAGTGAGAGAGAGAGGAAGAGAAGCTGCAGCAGTGCCTGCTCCTGGAAATGCCATCAGGTGGTCCTCTGCCAGCCAGAATGCCTCTTCCAGCGACACTGCACGGTGACCATGGATCCATGTCAAGGTATCACTTGGCAGTTGGGTGATGAACTGCTCCAGTGTTACACGATCGATGACATCCTCCACATCGTACTTGCCTGCCAGCAGCCACCATTGGCAAACGTCCCAGAGCTGTTGCGCGAATGCAAATGGGTGGCCAACTTTGCCATAGGCCAGTCTATGGAAATGCTGGTAATGTTTTTCTGAGTTGTGGCTAACCCATTGCAGGATAACTGGATGACTGGAGACAACTGTACTCCAACATGTTGGTGGCCCAGAGCTGCTGAGACACAAGCTGTGCTTCCCCTGACAGGAGCAGCAAGAGACAGGCAAGCCCCATCTTGATCAGCTGAACAGGAACGTTGGCTGCAGGAGTGACCACTGGAGTACTCGGACCAAGCACCAGATCACCTGCTGGTCTTCCACCTGGGCCTTGAGCAGAGCCCGGAAGCACTGCCTCTGCTCAGTGGACAGTTTGATGAGTTCTTGTTGCTGGAGGTCATTGGCTGGAGGAGCTCCTTGACTGGTTTGAACTCCATGGTGACGTTTGTTCCTCAATCCTGGGTTTCTGCACCAGTGTAACACTTTCCTAGTTTGGGGCAGTGAGGGACTGGAGACAACTGTGACAGTTCAAGGTGCACTTTATTTTTACAGTTCACTTTTCAGTTACAACTACCACATGTATACTCTCATACACATTGGGGAGCGGAGCACAGCTCGCCCACTCACTCTCTCTCTCTCTCTCTCTCTCTCTCTCATTACTGGTCATCTTCAAGGCACACAGAGACACACATTAATAGACAGCCAGTAATTAGGCACAGGTGCAACTCATCATGTCACCTGCTCATTCAACTTGACTCCTTGCTGTTCACAGCTGATGCTTAACCACACCCTCACTGCCACAATGCCTTTCAACAATAAGATCCTGTACATGTTTTGTAGGATATTTGTGGACCATAGCTTCACCAGTCAGATGAATCCCCGGAAAATATGGAGAATGAGTAATTTGGTGGTTTCTATAGCTGTGGGGAGCTTGGGCATAGGGATGAAATGGACTGACTTGGAAAAACGGTCGATGACTGAGGATGCATGTGTTGCCGCCTGAGCTGGGGAGTCCTGTGACGAAGTCCAGGGTGATGTGAGACCAGAGTCAATGAGGATTCAGGAGGGGTCTTAACAAGCTGGCAAGGGGTCAGTTGGCTGTCTTCTTCTGGGCATATGTGTCACAGGCTGCCACGAACTCCTGGACATCATCTTTGATGGATGGCCACCAGAAGCATTGTTGGATAAGTGCCAGGGTTCGAGCAGCTCCCGGATGACAGGCCAACTTGGAGCCATGACCCCACTGCAGCACCTGGGTTCACACAGAACAGGGAACAAACAGAAGGTTAGGTGGTATGTTGATTGAATTACCTTCTCTGGGGTCCTGCTCCAAGGCCTTCTGCACTAGTGTCTCCACCTCAAGTAGGGCAGCCCCCACCAGACAGCATGGAGGGAGGATGGTTTCGGGCATCCTAGACTCCTCCTGGCGGGAAGAGAATATCCTGGACAGGGCGTTGGGTTTGCCGTTCTTGGAGCCTGGGCGGTAAGAGAGCATGAAATGGAAGAAGAGAGACCATTGGGCTTGCCGTGAATTAAGACGTTTCTCAGACTTGAGGTATTCTAAATTCTTGTGGTCAGTCCAGACAAGGAAGGGGAGATCCGGCCCCTCGAGCCAGTGCCTCCATGGCAAGCTTGATGGCCAACAGCTCTCTGTCGCCGAGGTCATAGTTCATTCAGCAGGGGACAGCCGGTGAGAGAAGGAGCAGGGGTGGACCTTGTCATCACTGGCCCTCTGGGAGAGGATGGCTCTGACCCCTGACTCTGAAGCATCGACCTCCACAATGAACGGTTTGGCTGGATCGGGTATGGTAAGAATGGATGCTGTGGTGAATCTGCGCTTGAGCATGGAGAAGGCCTTCTCTGCTTCCTCCCCCTACTTGAACGGGGTCCTGATCAAGATCAATGCCATGAGAAGTCCGGCCACCATGCTGAAGTCGCAGATGAAACACCTGTAGAAATTGGCGAACCCTTGACCTCTCATCGCAAGGATGGGGTGGGCCAATCAGCGACTGCCTCGAGCTTGAGGGGGTCCATCTGGATCCTTGCCAGGGAGATGATGAATCCCAGAAACAAGACAAAGCTCTGGTGAAATTCGTTCTTTTCTGCCTTGACTAACAAATTGTTCTCTAGCAGGCATTGGAGGACCTGCCGGACGTGACCCCAATGTTCCTCCAGGGAGCGGGAGATGATCAGGATATCATCCAGGTACACGAAAATGAAGATGTTGAGGATGTCCCTTAGGAAGTTGTTAACGAGTGCCTGGAAGACTGCGGGCGCATTGGTCAGGCCGAAAGGGACCACGAGGTACTCAATGACCAGTGGTGGTGTTAAAGGCCGTCTTCCACTTGTCCTCCTCCCTGATACTGACGAGATGGTATGCATTGCGGAGATCTAGCTTAGTAAATACCTTGGCTCCCTGGAGCAGTTCGAAGGCCATGGTCATGAGTGGAAGTGGGTAACGTTCTTGACCATGATGGCATTGAGACCCTGATAGTCAACGCAGGGGCAGATCGACTTGACCTTTTCCATGAAGAAGAATCCTGCCCCTGCTGGGGAGGAGGAAGGGCGGATGATCCCAGCTG
>JAOEHH010000027.1:22772412-22787050 GCA_025447875.1 Notarius cookei | reverse complement strand
ACGGTCAATTTAGAGTCACCAGTTAACCTAACCTGCATGTCTTTGGACTGTGGGGGAAACCGGAGTACCCGGAGGAAACCCACGCGGACATGGGGAGAACATGCAAACTCCGCACAGAAAGGCCCTCACGGGGCTCGAACCTGGACCTTCTTGCTGTGAGGCGACAGCGCTAACCACTACACCGCGCCGGCCACAGTACATAATTCTATGTGTTATTTCATAGATTTAATGTATTCAATGTTGTTTTATAAAAATAAATGGTGAACTAGGTGTTCATACTTGTGTGTATAAAATCATAAAACATACTGTGCATCATATTACCCACCCTTAGTTGACACTACTGAAAATGTAAATGCTTTTCCACCCTAGAATACTTTATAACCAGTGCATGAAATTATGGTAGCATTTCTGAAATAAACCTCTTCATGTAACCATGTTTTATCTTCCTTTGCTCTCCTCCAATTCAGGTGAATGAGTGCAAAACAGAGAGATCCTGTGGCAAAGAAACACCACTCCATCCTGTCCTCTCCTCTCAGGGTATGGCCCAGGTCCAAGATGGACACCCAAAAGAATGTGACAGGTGAACTGCTCACTTAACATTAAATGAAAAGTGGGTTAGACATGCCTAAGGATGCATTATTTCATTGTATACAGGATTTTTCTTTTGCTATCCTCAGCTTTATTAGGTATGATGATGTAATAAGTAAAATGTAAAAGAAAAATCCTCTCTATTCAAACACTGTTTTAATAAAATGGATTCTTTGTGCTTACATGTAATGTCAACCCAAATTAGGACAAAAATCTCACTTCAGTAGAGATTCTCAATCATGTTTTATTTAGTAAACCGAAAATGCTGACCTTTTATGAATTTGGATTCAATAGAATGTTCTCATATATTTCCACTGCTATTAAAATCTTTCATTCACATTCTAGTAACTATAACATTTTTATGAAATCATCTATACTGCGAGTTTAACAAAAACACTAGCAAGCTTTACACTCTAGGCTAGTACTGCTAGCTAGCATACTGCGAACCACACAACTGTCATTTCATGTTAGCCATATTAGCATTACCTGGTAAGTTTAGTCATTGGCAGAATATGAAAAGGTTGAGAAACAGCATGTTGTACTTAGTATACATTATTTTATGAATAACAAAAGCTGATAAATGTTGTTTCATTATAACCAACATGGGTGTAAATTATGCTGGGAAAACTGGGGAAATGCTTTTTTTGAAAGTGCAGTCTTAAATTATTTTATATAATAGCTTACATAAGAAACTAATCCAAACATTTTCTAAAAGTATCACCAAGACTATATTTTTGGTGTTAATTTCTCAGGGTGGCATTTGTAATAAAACTATTACATTCAGGTGTCTTTAACATGGTCAAGTAGTGTCTAGCAGGTTTCCTTTTCTGCAAACTGGATGTTTGTGTCACACAGTGATATGACCAGATTATTTATAGAAAACTCCAATTATGTTGTGACATATTAGAACATTTACTAACAGGGGCTGTCATCATTATTAACCCTGACCCTAAAAGACTCAGCAGAGACAGCTTAAGTGGTGTAAACCATATCAACAAATTAAATATTTCCAATGATTCCAGCCATTCCTTGATTACCATCAGTGTTTAAAATGCTGACATGGATTTAAAATGGAAGTGTATCTTTTCTATGATATTCTTGACCCCAATAGTTATGCCCATATTAACTTACTGTTCAGTTCAAAATCACTAAATTTGGATTCATTAACAGTTATAACTTCCTGTACTACTTTTATTTATATTACTAAATATGCACACAAATGCCTTCAGGAGGATCCTTGTGCCTGTTTGGATTTTGCATTCATACCCATCAGGGTAGTATACATTGCTAATAATTCACACAAAAATTAGATTTTCAAACAGATTTTATGACTACAGTATTTTGCTACAGAATCAAATGCCTGGGTCAACGGGACATTGTTAAGTAAGGGTTAACTCTTATGCTGTTTTATCCCAGTCCTGCAATATTAGAGGAGAATCAGGATGGCATGGACAGTGGTAGCCTGACGTCTGGCATAGCTCGACAGGTCTGCATCCAGCGCCACCCAATCCACGGCTTTGGCTTCATTGCCGGCAGCGAACGGCCTGTCATTGTACGCTCTGTCTCTGCGGGTAGGACACGTGTCTCTAGCAGGACCTGGGGACCAGACGTCTGCAGCCCACTGGGACACAGCAGCCGTCTGCTCCACCAGGCCACCCAATCTCATCTACGCTAAAAGTGACTGCTTGTTTTATTGTATACTCGTATTTGAATGTCTCAGGTGCATTGCACTTACACTCAATAACCCAAAGCCTATCATTACAATTCTAATTGAGTTGCTATACCATAAAGGTAGAGGTGATCCAATTGGTGGCTTCATGAGCAGGTGTTGAGAACAAATGATCTCCCACAACCACTCTGCAAAAAATACACACCTTCTGTGTGTTGGCTTGTAGACGGACCATCTGACGGCAAGCTTTTTGCTGGTGATCAGATCCTAGTCATCAACGAAGAAAACGTCAGTGACGCGCCCAGGGAGAGAGTCATAGACCTTGTAAGGTAACATCCTTTACTGTCACCAAACATGGAAACATGGCCTTGTCATAATTGACTATATTTAATGTATTGCATATTCTCTGTGTCTGCATCAGACAAGAGAGTTTAATTCAGATGTTTGTTTTGATTTTTTGCACCTCAGTGACTTCCTTCTCTGTCTCTCTTTACAGGAATTGCAACGACTCAATTGTTCTCACTGTATTGCAGCCTCTGCAGGTGACTGCATCATCCATTTAATCTATGTTTTTTTTTCACAAAACAGCATCTTTAATTGATAAGCCATCTCTTCAAACATGATTGGGAATTACTTTTTTGTCTAATTTAGGGGGGAAATACTCTATGTACAATAACATCATGAATCTTTTTCTGCCAACTTTGCCTAATTATGGATTATGGAAAGCATGTGCATTCATGCAAGTAATGAAACTTTAATGTGGATTTATATAGCAGAATTACTGATTTCCATATTTATGAAAACCTTTTTTCCCCACCATTTGTTTCATATTACTGTTTAGCAGAGATGTGTAAAGTAGCCAAAAATCTTAGTAAGAATGCTCAATTACTTTTTTAAAAATAGCAATGTAAGTGAAAGTATAAGTAGTCATTAGATTAAGTACTAGAGTAAAGGTGCAAACATATATAGTGAAAAACAATTAAAGTAGCATGATACTTGAGATAAGGATCAATTTCACATTTGTAAACAAGAACTGATGATGACGATGAGATGAAAACCATTCAGTATAAATAAAAGACAAAAATTACATATGTGGAAATATGTATATCATGTAAACAATACCTCGACTGTAAAGAAGAGAAAATACATATAGCATTCTTTGCTAGCTAATTTTGTAATTGTTAGTTCACTGTATTCACAGTATTTTAATAAATAGAGAGAATGTTGAGGCATTTGGGATTCAGTCACAAATCTAACGTAGTGGGAAGAACATAGCCCAATTGTATACTTATATTCACACTAGCATGATCACATGAAATTAATTAATTTACTTCTTTTTCTGTTTTGTTCCCTTAGTCGCCTAAATCTGCCTTCATAAGTGCAGCCAAGAAAGCTCGCCTGCGAACCAATCCCCCCAAAGTGCGCTTTTCTGAGCAAGTGTCCATCAGTGACCCAGACTCAGTATGTCCTGCTGCCTGTCACGCTCATCTTTTTCCCCAATTCATATCAGTGGTAACATGCTTGGGGTGGTTTCTGAAATGAGAATCATAAAATATTTACAAGTAACACAGTACTGGACTACTGGGGAACACCAAGAAAGCAACCATCAATTTTGTACATTCACTTTTTATGACTGTCATGTGGCCTCTGGCAAAATTATTCAAATTTGAAGTGGGTGGCCTTCCTGGTGTCACATTGCTGTCATTTCAGACCCTCCTCATCCCATTGAATCATACTGTAGATCCATTATCTGGGGGACCAAGCATAAATTCCATCTTGGTGTGCACCCATTCCACCATAAAGAGGAAGGAAATAATATTCAACCCTATAAGCTGTTTTGATTCTTACCTAAGTGCTCCTTTGACTGTGACCTCTTCACACCTTAAAGTAACCACCGAGCATATACCCTCCAGGTTACATTAAAATAGAGGCTTTGGAAATGGCTTGGCTTAGGGTGTGGTACCAGAGTTGTTCTCCCCAAATTACATCCAAATTGATTAGGACTGAAGCCAGACAGGGAGATTATAACAATGCACAAATAACAAATGTTATTTGTGCCAAGAAAGCTCGCCTGCGAACCAATCCCCCCAAAGTGCGCTTTTCTGAGCAAGTGCCCATCAGTGACCCAGACTCAGTATGTCCTGCTGCCTGTCACGCTCATCTTTTTCCCCAATTCATATCAGTGGTAGCATGCTTGGGGTGGTTTCTGAAATGAGAATCATAAAATATTTACAAATAACACAGTACTGGACTACTGGGGAACACCAAAAAAGCAACCATCAATTTTGTACATTCACTTTTTACTTCCTTCTGTTGTCAAGAAGGTGAAATGAGACCAAATTGATACAAAACATTCACCACACCTTTAATGTACCTAGCACCAGAACTGAGTAGCAGCTTCTAATGTCTATTGAAATAATGGAATTATAAAGGCAATATAGTAAATGAAGAAAGCTGAGTTGTAACAAAAGATGGAAATTGATGGTCTATGCAAAAGAAAATCCCAGTATGGTAACAGTTTTACAGCAGAATCTTATTAGGTGTAATTAGATGAAAATCAGAGAAGCACTGCACCAAGCCAAGACTTAGTTTTCCAATAACACTTAATGTTGTTTGTAGGAGTCCATTCATTTGTAGCTTTTCATTTGCGCTAAAGCTGCCATCCCCTCTAGCTGGACAAGGAACATGGGTCAGTAGTGCCCATGTTAACATCTCCTTCCATGGGTTATGTCCTATCCAGTCTCATATCTGCCCTGTGAGCAAAGAAGAGTGAACACAACACCCTTGGGTGCTGCAAACACCATATTAAAAAAGAGGAAGAATGGGAGGGGTGTGCAGCTCTCCTGGAAGAAGAAGCTCGCTGATCAGGCCTAGAGGGCCCAAATCGGTAAAGATCAAACCATCTCACCTGAGCCTCCCTAATCATTTCAGTCCATCTTGCGTGATTGGCAAATGGCAAACTAGGGGACTGTTCATCTGACTTGTCAGTATTCCTTTCTATTAGGGAACAAGAAACCTGGAGTTGGTCAGGCTTCATATTCACATCATTTCATCTTACAATCTCCACATTAGTCATCAGATCATTTTGATATTCTTGAGTCTGAATGTGTTATTAGGAATCAGCTCACCATCTTCCATCACCTGCATTCATCAGATGACTCTGACAGATCTGCTGTATAATGGTGGTAGTCATGTCAAAAGGGGACCAAGATCAAGCACTTTAAAATAATTAAATGTGAAAAGAAGGCAGTAAGGAACAGGTAGCCCAAAAGGAAGAAGGAGGGTGAAAATGTCAAGACAGCAATCCAAAGCACATGGTGAAAGCTTCATGTGGTTCAAGAAATGACAATAAAATGAGTGTCCACAAGAACCATCATTGTAACTTCTCTAATATATGATAAGCAGTTCATACAAAAGGTTGTAGGCACTGAAAAAGGTTAACTTTTTCTCTCTCTCACTCTCTCTTGCTCACTCATATATAAAAAAAAATTTCCTATCCACGTTCCCTGAATATGAGCAATTGCATGCTCTGATTGGCTACTCTACTACTAGGCTGTCAGTTCATACATCATGTGTAGAGAAAAACAAAATGGATGACTTTGTTGCTGAACCAACTGAGGACAAAATAAAAACTCTACTCAAAAACAAAACCCCAAAGAAGACAAAAAGCAACAAAATATGGAATAAAGGTATTTGATGGTAAGAACATCTTATTTTTCAAGAATTATTGCATTTTTCACAAATTGCTACTGTCATTTCGCTGGCTTGTTTACGTTCCAAGTGGAAATGATTTTGCTGGATGTTTTGTATAAAGTTACTATTTTATTGAATTTGCAATAAATAAAAAATGCTGTTTCTAAAACTCCAGTGAATGTGGATATAATAAAGCAGTTATCAGGCCTCGAAATTAACTTTTTTCCCTATTGTCCTAGAACTGTCCCAAAAATAAATTCCAACTGTCCCAAAGTGAGGATGGACTGTTCCAACCTGGTTTTCAGGATGTATGTATTACAACAACAATAAAGCTGATTTTATTGACAGTATTACTGACAGTATTGCTGTGTAAGCTAATTGTCAATTGAAATAAACTCAAAATCAACTCATTCAAACTTCTCTTGTCCGGTTTATTATTAGACGTGTGTCTACAAATTTACCAAAGACAAACCAAACATACTTCCTTTTCAAACTTTCTTCCCACTTGTTACATAGGATATATGCTGAGTCTACTACTTGTCTTAGGTAAACATTTGTAAAGAAACATACATTACACTAGTCTAGAAACTCTGGCCTAGACTTTAGGCCAGAGTTTAAAAAATACAGAGGACTTGGACTTCGCTGGCCGCTTGCCCAAAAGGCTGTTGTCCGTGATCGTTTCCGAGTCCCCTTCATCACTTCCATCGGCACCCCCCTCATCTTTAGGCCGGCAATCGGGCTTAACGTCAGATGTCACTAAAGTTGTCGGAGCAGTGACTGTGGCTGTTGAACTTGAAGCAGTGACTGGGGCTGTTTCGGGCGCTTTACCTCCATGTGAGGTCTTGGACTTCTTCACTGACCGCTTGCCCGAATGACCTTCATCAGTGATTGCCCCCAAGCCCCCCTCCCTCCTTATGTCGGCGCCCCCCTCATCTGTATGATCTGGAGGCCGACAATCGGGCTGAACAACATTGTCAGGTGTCACTGAAGTTGTCGGAGCAGTGACTGTGGCCGTCCTTGTCGCTCCTATCGATGCTGGGGCGTCCCGCGAGGAAAAAAACATGAGAATTGTCCTCTGCGCCATGACCCAACATCTTAACATACTGATATTTCTGTTTTCGGCAATTCCACTCATCATTTCACGGGAAACTTGGCGAAGTTTACCGAAACTCACAAGGTAGCTCGAACTACACCGTACATTCCCAAGCTTTGCCGGTTTACCATATTTGGCATTGTCAGCTGATCTCCAGAACATCACTGAGCTCACAATTCTTTACGAATATCATCCGGAAAGCGTGATTCGGGATGATTCGTGCTAGGGAGTTTGACCGAACGTATTCCGGAAATATCCGAACATTAAACAGTTGCAGTTTGCCATATTTGGTGGATGCCTTGATTGGCTGGAAGCTGTGATTGGTTGAATGTTGTTTACATGGATAGAATGTCAGCGAACTGGCAGGAAAGTGATTCGCACACGCGCTGTAATAGTGCTGAATACAGATCAAAGGCGATGGGTGGGGTCACGAATTAACGCGTCTCTGGCTCCCATGTGCACTGTAATTGCAGAGCACAGATCAAATTCGGGGGGCTTTTTGGGAGCCGAAAGCTGGGTTGCGCGTCTGACAAACGTATGAAGGATGTTTCTGATGTTGATTATTTTTCTACTGTCCCAAAAATGTCCCAAAGTGATTTTTTAGTTGTCCCGGCCTAAATTTTAGTGACCAGTGGCCATCGGGACACCGTTAATTTCGAGGCCTGAGTTATTCCACTCAATCTTGTTGTACATGGCTTATTGCCTACTTGGCTATAAGCTCATGCACAACTCGATTTTGTGGAATAACTGATATATATATAATATGTGGACATGAGTGTTTTACTGGGAAATACACCACTCATATGTTTCATATGAGCTACATCCAGGACATGGAGATCCAAAACCATGACATAAATAACATTGGCTGGTATTGAGTGGTATATCAGATGTATTCCATTCAACTAGCATGATGCTGAATGAATCAAAGACAAGTTCAATATATCATGCTAGCTAAATGGAATACATCTGATATACCACAAAAAAAAGCCATTATTATTATTATTATACATATTCCTTTTGGGTGTTCAACACATCTTTCTCTTTCAAAATTCTCTCAAAATATTCTGTATTTAACAAAGCAATCCTGGCAGCCATGGTTGTTTACAAATTGTCACAGTTGCTTGCGAGCATGGAAGTTTTACATCTCTGATGTGTGACATGTTTTTGTGATGATTCCCTGATACAGTGGACACTGAATCACAGGTAGGTGGGATCAAGTTCACGTTTGGTTTTACGTCAAAACCAGGAATCAAACTGTGGCAGTGGGGGCATGGCCTTGTGTCAGTTCGTGAATGGAGGGCAGGGCCAGGGAAGGTGAGTGGCAGTCAATGCACCTGTGCCTAATTAATGTTGTGTCTGTGTTGCAGTGACAGAGAATAGAAAAGGAGGGAGAGAGCAGAGAGAAGGGAGCTCTCCCAACCAGAACGTGTGCATGCGTGCACGCCTGGGAGAGTGTGAGTGTATGATGCTGAAAAGCGGAAAATAGTGTGTGAACATCAATTCCTGCCTGCCATGCTGGTCTTCTCCCCCTCAGGTGAGTGACGCCCATAATGCTGGTGCAGAGGAAAAGCCTGGGCCGGTGTGCTGGCACGGCGGGGAGCCGGAGCATCTCCCAAGCCAGGGCTCTGCAACAGAGGTGGGAGCTGTGATCCGCATCCCCGACGCACCAGAGACGGCCCCCAATCGGGCCGGAACATATCGCATACCAGTAAGCATTCAAGGGGATACATATCACGTGTTGGTGGATTCCGATTGTAATCAGACCTCAATCCACCAAAGCCTGGTGCAAGGTGAGGCACGGGGATGTTCACAATTATCCTCTAGTGTCTGTCCATATTCTATTGCGGGGTCAAAAGCATAGAGTTAAGGTGGCGGTTAATCCTTGTCTCTCACACTCACTGATTTTGGGAAGAGATTGGCCAGGGTTTCGAACTTTATTGGAATATGTAGTAGGGAGTGGATCCTGCTGTAAAATGTCATGGGGGGAATCATGGTGTGGCATTGACTGGAGAAGCTGTCACAGAGCTGTCCACGTCATCACTGTGTCAGGACAATACGAGGAGTGAGGAGAAGCCCTCCCCTCCTCCTGCTCTTGGGGATTCCCTCAAGGATTTCTCTTTAGAGCAGTCACGTGATGAGACTCTGTGGCATGCATTTGACCAAGTGAGAGTAACTGATGGTCAAACTCTCCAGCCAAATGCAGCACCCGTCTTCCCATACTTTGCAATTATTAAAGATAGACTGTATTGAGTGATGCAGGACACTCAAACCAGTGAACAAATAACTCCGTTGTTAATCCCTAAGAGCTGTAGGGAACTCGTCTTCCATGCGGCTCACTTTAATCCCATGGCTGGACATTTAGGGCAGGATAAAACACTAGCCCAAATAATGGCCCGGTTCTATTGGACAGGGATTCACGGGGACGTTCATTGGTGGTGTGTGGCATGCCGTGAATGCCAATTATTAAATCCCATGGCCACTCCAAAAGCGCCTTTGCACCCTCTCCCTCTAATCGAGATCCCCTTCAAAAGAATTGGTATAGATCTCATTGGGCCATTAGATCGGTCAGCATGAGGAAATCGCTTTATTTTAGTTCTGGTGGACTATGCAACACAAAATCCGGAAGTGGTGCCTCTCCGCAATATCTCAGCACGCAGTATTGCGGAAGTGCTCTTCCATATTATCTCCCAGGTCGGGATTCTGAAAGAAATCCTGACAGACCAAGGCACTTTATGTCTCGCACATTGCATGAGCTGTATGGGTTATTGGGGATTAAATCCATCCACACGAGCGTTTATCACCCACAAACGGATGGTTTGGTAGAGAGGTTCAATCAAACACTTAAAAACCTAATTTGGAAATTGTTAAGTGAAGATGCACGTTACTGGGATAAATGGCTTGAGCCCCTGTTATTTGCAGTACGAGAGGTCCCGCAAGCCTCCACTGGATTTTCCCCATTTGAATTATTATATGGGTGAAAGCCATGTGGCATCTTGGACATGCTATGGGAAAATTGGGAGGAGGGACCTTTGCCTAGTAAGAACAAAATTCAATACATTTCTCGACCTACGCACAAAACTCCACACACTCACTTAACCCAGGAGAATTTGCGGCAGGCACAAGAACGTCAAGCCCAGTTGTATGACAGGCATGCGCCTTAGAGAGTTCACTCGGGGAGACAAAGTACTCGTATTATTGCCCATGTTGAGTTCCAAATTAGTCGCCAAGTGGCAAGGGCCCTTCAAGGTCACATGGCGAGTAGGGGATGTTGACTATGAGGTGAGACAAACGGATAGGGTCGGGGCTCTACAAATATACCACCTCAACCAAAAAGCATTGGAATGACGGGGTCCCTGTGGCATTGGCATCGGTAGTTCCGGAGAAGGTGGAGCTGGGGCTGGAGGTAAAAATATCCAAAAGCTGAATCATTCCAGTCCCTTGTGGAGACCACCTCTCACTGGCCCAACTCACAGAGGGAGCAAAGTTGCAGGAGGAATTTTCTGATGTGTTCTTGCCCCTTCCCGGCCACACCCACCTCATAGAACACCACATTGAAACGCCCCCAGGGATGGTAGTGCATAGCCGCCCATACCACTTACCCGAACACACAAAAAAAAAAAGGTGGTTGGGGACGAACTCAAGGCCATGCTCAATATGGGCATAATCGAGGAGTCACACAGTGACTGGAGCAGCCCAGTGGTCCTGGTACCCAAGGCTGATGGGTCAGCCAGGTTCTGTGTGGACCATAGAAAAGTCAGTGCAGTGTCTAAATTTGATGCATACTCAATGCCTCGCATTGATGAGTTGCTCGATCGGGTAGGTGCTGCTCACTTTTATTCGACACTGGATTTGGTGAAGAGATATTGGCAGATCCCCTTGACTCCTCTATCCCGAGTGAAAACGACCTTTTCCACACTATTTGGATTACACCAATTTGTCACGCTTCCTTTTGGGTTATTTGGGGCTCCAGCTATGTTCCAGTGGCTCATGGACAAGATCCTCTGCCCCCACACCGCCTACCTTGATGACATTATTATTTACAGCAACGATTGGCCGTGGCTCCTCAAACACCTTAGGGCCATTCTAGAGTCACTGAGGCATGCAGGTCTCACAGTGAAGTAGTGTGCGATTGGGTGGGTGTAAGTACGGTATCTGGGTTTTCACTTGGGTCATGGGCGGGTGTCCCCCCAAATTGACAAGACTACAGGGATTGCGACCTGCCCGAGGCCCAAGACCAAAAAGGGGGTAAGACAGTTCCTGGGGCTGGCTGGCTACTATCGTAGGTTCATACCTAATTATTCAGACATCACCAGCCTGCTGACTGATTTCACTAAAAAGGGAGCACCAGATCTGGTACAGTGGATGGAGCAGTGCCAACAGGCTTTCACTAAGGTAAAAGCTGCACTGTGCGTGTGGTTGTGTGTGTGTGTGTTTGGGAGGGCACTTATACACTCCCCTGACTTCTCTCTCTCCTTTATTTTGCAGACGCATCGGACAGAGGGCTGGGGACTGTTTTGTCCCAGAAGGTGGAGGGTGAAGAATGTCTCATGCTGTACATCAGTTGCAAGCTCTCGATGCATGAAAGTAAGTACAGCACCATCAAAAAGGAGTGCCTAGTCATCAAGTGGGTGGTACTCACCCTCCAATACTACCTGCTGGGGTGCCCCTCTACCCTCTGTTCGGACCACACGCCCCTCCAGTGGCTGCACTGCATGAAGGATACTAATGCGCAGATCACCCGTTGGATCTCGCCCTCCAGCCATTTAAATTCAATGTGGTCCACAGGCCGGGGGCACAGATGGTGGTAGCGGACTTCCTTTGGAACTCTCTGCCTCCTCATATCTGTAATTCTGACTCTCTCCCCATCTTCAAGTCTAAACTCAAAACTCACCTGTTTAAGATTGCTCACTCATTTTAACTTCTATTACACTTTCCATTGTTTCTTTTATGTATGTTGATTTTATTTATTGTTGTTTTTATTCATTGTACAGTGTCCTTGAGTGTCTTGAAAGGCGCTTATAAATAAATGTAATAATAATAATAATAATAATTATTATTATTATTATTATTACGCTACGTTAAGTATGCATTACCGAGCCTTTCTTCCCATGTTCTTGTTTTCCTGGTTTCTTGATTCTTGTGCCTTGTTTTCACTCTCTTTTTGCCTTTGATGTACTGTTTGCACCTCGACCAACCCTTTTGCCTGTTTTCACGTTTCTGCTCCAGCCTGCCAATTTGGACTGTTTGCCTTTGTGTGTATTTGTGTACATATATGCACTTTATTAAACTGAACACTTCTGCACATACATCCGCCTCCCTCGCATACCTGACAACCTGCTGGTGAAGTAGCTTCATCTCACACTGAGAAAAAAGAAAAAATCCAAACGTTAATTGAAATAAACTTATTCAGAGAAAAACAAAACCCTCATCAAGAAATAATTATTTTCAACAAAAACACGTGCTACAATTATTGGCATACCTGCATTTAGTTCTTTGTACAACCTCCCTTTGCCAGTAAAACAGCACTGAGTCTCCTATAACAGTTTATAACGTTGGAGATACAGAGCAGGGCATCGGAGACCATTCCTCTTTACACAACATCTCCAGATCATCCAGAGGTCGAGGACCTCTCTTGTGCACTCTTCTCTTCAGCTCACCCCACAGGTTTTTAATGGGGTTCAAGTCAGGGGACTGAGATGGCCATGGCACAAGCTTAATTTTGTGGTCAGCTGAACATTTTTGTGTTGATTTGGACATATACTTCAGATCATTGTCCTGCTGGAAGATCCAGTGATGACCCAGTTTTAGTTTCCTGGAAGAGGCAGCAAGATTTTGATTTAAAATATTCTGGTATTTCACGGAGTCCATGATGCAATGTACCCTAACAAGGTTTCTGGGGCCTTTGGAGGAAAAACAGCCCTAAAACATCACAGAACTTCCACCATATTTTACAGTTGGAATCGGGTTCTTTTCATTATAGCCATCCTTCTTTTTACACCAAACCCACCTTGAGTGTTTATTGCTAAAAAGCACCATTTTTGTTTCATCAGACCATAGAACACAGTTCTAGTCTAAGTTGTAATAGTGTTTCACAAACTTCAGGTGCTTATGTTTGTGGTTAACTGACAGAAAAGGCTTTTTTCTGGCAAACCTTCCAAATAATCTGTTGGCATGGAGATGGTGTCTGATGGTGGTTTTGGAGACTTGGAAACCGCAAGATTTTACTTTTACTTGTTATTCATCAGCAGTGGTCCTTGGGGATGGGTGGGTGTTTTTTGCCTGTCTTACCATCTTCCTCACTGTACATGGGGTGAAATAAACTTGGGTCTTCTTCCAGGCAAGTGTAGAACAGTTCCGGTTGGTGTTGACTTTTTATAATTGCCCTAACAGTAAAAATGGGCATTTTCAGCCAAGGAGCTGCTTTCTTTTTCTTCTTCTTCTTTTTAATAACCCTTCCCTGACTTATGAAGGTCAACACACTTCTCCCTCATTTGGTTTGTGAGTTCTCTTATCTTTCCCATGTTGATGGATGACTAAGGGAATTTGTCCTCTGTGTCACCAGATATTTGTTCCCCAGTTAATCAGGAAGTCATGGATTACAGCTTGAAAGTTCCTCCACACACCAATCAACTCAAAAATGTACAGTTTAAATGGGAAACATGCTTTAGTTACATTGTGTTCATTATAATTTCCAGGGGTGCCAATCACAGTGGCACATGTGTTTTTGTTGAAAATACTTATTTCTTGATGAGGGATTTGTTTTTGTCTGAGAAATTTATTTCAATTAAAAATTGGATTTTTCTCCTTTTTTTAGTGTGAGATGAAGCTACTTCACCAAAAGTTGGATTTTTTTCCCTGAACATTTTAATTAATCTTGACTCTATCTATCTATCTATCTATCTATCTATCTATCTATCTATCTATCTATCTATCTATCTATTACATAGACATGAGGGTTTTTTTTACTGCGAAATATGCTACTCATATTTTTCATATAAACTATATATGGGACATTGAGTACCATCATTTCCAATATCAAGGAATTATTTAATTAACTTGCATTATTTTTGTTTGTGAATGTATCCATATCATAAAGAGAAAATCACATGTTGGCTTGAAGACATGAAGTGTATCTTCTCGTCTTGAAAAACTTGTATTTTTCATACAAAATACATCCCGGACTTGCGTCACATATTTAATTAATATTGGCTGGCTTTCTGTGGTCTATCAGATATATTCCATTCTGTTAGCATGATAATGAATGAGTTGAAGACGAGTCATGCTAGCTGAATGGAATATATCTGATATACCATGAAAAAAAGCCATCCAATATTATTATTATTATTATTTTTATTATTATAATACATACAAACACTCTTCATATCAGCATTCTCAAAGACCAACACTAGCTTACCCGCGATTCAGCGCTGTTAGCGCAGCTGTCCAGTTACCTTCCAGCTGGTGTAGTGTTAGCAAAGGCCAACGCTAACGCAGTCAAGCCAAATATTATTATTATTTTCCCTGTGTAATTTACTTAGTTACTTTTAAAATCAACATTGACAACTACACACAACGGAGCAACCTGGCAGCCAAAA
>JAOEHH010000027.1:20855063-20868989 GCA_025447875.1 Notarius cookei | reverse complement strand
GCCACCACCATGCTTCACTGTAGGAATGGTGTTCTCAGGGTGTTGGGTTTGCGCCACACATGGCATTTCCCATGATGACCAAAAAGATCAATTTTAGTCTCATTTGACCAGAGAATCTTCTTCCATGTGTTTGGGGAGTCTGCCACATGCTGTTGAGCAAACTCCAAATGTGTTTTCTTAAGCAATTACTTTTTTCTGGCCACTCTCCCATAAAGCCCCGCTCTGTGGAGTGTACAACTTAAAGTGGTCCTATGGACAGATACTCCCATCTCCGCTGTGGATCTTTGCAGCTGCTTTGGTGTTGTCTTTGTTGCGTCTCTGATCAATGCCTTCCTTGCCCGGTCTGTGAGTTTTGGTGGGCGGCCTTCTCGTCAGGTTTGTAGTGGTGCCATATTCTTTCCATTCTGCTATAATGGATTTAATGGTGCTCCCTGGGATATTTTTTATAACCCAACCCTGATCCATACTTCTTCACAACTTTGTCTCTGACATGTTTGGAGTGCTCCTTGGTTTTCATGTTGCTTGCTTAGTAGTGTTGCAGAGTCAGAATCCTTCCAGAACAGGTTGATTTATACGGACTTCATGTGACAGATCATGTGACACTTTGATTGCACACAGGTGGATCTTAATCAAGTAATTATGTGACTTGGTAGGAATGTTGTGTAAATAAAATGGTGTTAACCCTCCAAAAATCCATTTTAGTTCCATCTTCTAATGCAACAAAACAGGACAAACACCAAGGGGGATGAATACTTTTGCAAGACACTGTAGCTCTATTAAGTTTCCACATTATTCGTTTATGCAAGTATATACATGTGGCCTTTATCCATCCCCATTCCTGTTCAGTTTCTTTCCTTATACCTCCATTTCAGTTATGTTTATCAACCCACATCCTTAATTAGGAGGTGTGGTCGTGTGTGTGTGTGTGTGGGGGGGGGTTGCCAGCGCATTGTTGTGCCTACATAATAATTGAATGTGCGCTCAGCCCACATCCGAGCCAGCGTTCCAGCTCACACCTTAATTAGTTTAGCTTTGTGTCTGGCTGCTGTGCCATCAGTGGCCAATCGATAGCACTCCAGAGAACAGAGGGCTCCTATTGGAAACAGATACGACAGCTGTGTGGCCGTCACTGCTTTTCTCTCTCAGCAGGGGATGTTAAATAGGGCCAGCTCTATGGCTCTGGCTTAATTGTACTGATAAATGTGGCCTGGTGTGTGTGTATGCATGCATGTGCCAGTGTACACTGTTCAGTCTTCTCAGTGTTGTGCTCTCTGAAAAAATGACTTGAGCGATGCAGCTCTATTGGAATTCAATGGCTGCTTTGTTTAAAGCTCATATCCCATGCTTCACCTTTATGAGTTTTGCTTTGTGAGCAGCATTCACATTCTACTGTGCACTCCCTCCCTCTACTCTCAACTTAGTTCAGTGTGTGCCTGAACATCAGTAAATAATATTACCCCTCCCCCCATCCCCCACCAAAACCATTTAAAGAAAATTTGTTGAAACAATTGTAGCTACTTTTTTAGCTATGAGGAGTCACTTATTAAATAGGAAAAAGTATCATTAGAATAAAACTATTATGCACTTACACAATCATCATTTAAAAAAACAAAACAAAAAACGCTTCCATATAGAGATACACAGTACTCCCATCACAACAAACGATCATACATCACATTTCCCCAGTTTTATATTTGCTGCTGTTAAAAGCTAGCGAGGAGGAGATAATTGCGAGAACTGGCAGTATTAGTTAAGTGTGTGTAATGGTGGGCTCTGGGAACGCTAAATGGTGGTTGTAATATTTAGTTCCTGTGCTCATTACCTCCTGATCTGCCTCCAGTGACCCTGCAGCGGCAGGCATGCCTGCTGCCGCACTCTCTAATGAGCAATGGAAATTACCGCTTCAAGAAATGAAACACAATTTATTTAGGGGGAGTCGTGGTGTGCAATGACATTACAGCAAACAACTCTGAAAAATTGACCCAATAACGCAGCCTTGCAGTTATGTTATTAGACAGAAAGTTCATATGAGTGAGAGAAGTTAGCAGAAAGAATAGGCTATGGACTAAGTTTTATTGTGACATCATATTTGGTCTGATACGGAGCGCAAATTTTCGAGCAGCAATTCAGAAATGGATTGTTTGTTGGAAGAATCAGTCATTAAGGGTGCCCTCTCCTCTCACAGGTTGCTTGTTGAAGGATTTGGGACCCTGCAGTCATTTGTCAGGCCGGAATGATGTAATTGGTCAGTGCCAGAGAAGTTGCTAGTTTGGGGGGAGGTTCTGTACACTGCACCCTATAAGAACACTGCCTTAACGCTCCTTCACAGGCCTTCTGCAGCTATCAGTGTTCTCATAGCTGCCATCTTGCTGAAGCAGGCCTTTTAACACTTGCACACATGTCACACTGACTTGTGTTTGCATGTCTGATTGAAGTTACAGTGTCAGGTAGGAAAGTCTTTCTGTTGCACACTATAGTAGCAATACATGCAGATGTGCTTTCAGGGATTTGAAAAACAATAGTGAAAAGAGCTTCATTTACAAATACCTCTGGCTAAGAAATTCAGAAATGCATTCTACAACTAGAGTGGCACTCAGTAAGCCACATATTTGGATTTGCATCAAAATCTAATCAGTTGTTCCTTGGCCCATGGCCCACCTTGCCTCAAAATTTCATCAAAACCTGTTCACTACTTTTTGAGTTACGTTGGGAACAGACAAACAAACAAAAATAAATGGAGATGAAAACATAACCTCCTCCAACAAAGTTGGCAGAGGTAAAAATTACATTTGCATGAAAGTTTCTACCCCAACAACTTTCCTTCCATTATAAACAGGTTACTGTAAGAAAATGTGTCAACATTTTTATCCATGGTACTAATCTACATACTACGCTCTTAGAAAGGGTTCCTCAGGGGTTCTTTGGTCAGTTTACAATTCTAGCTTCCTTAAGAGATTCCTTCATAAAAGAAACCTTCAGTTTCTCAGCATTCTAAGAAAAAAAAATCTTTGGATTTTACCTGTGGAAAAACAGAAAAATCCTTGAAGGTGCCAGATGCAACTACTTTTAAGAGGGAACAGATGTCGTAGATAGAGATAGAAAACTCTCGAGTCTTGTATTAAAGGAATTCTTTAGGTTTTGAAAAGCTATTTCAGGTGTACAGAAGTAAGTAAAAAGGAGTGCACTCTAAGGGATCCCAGGACTGGGACTGAGAACAACTGGTCTAGTCCATGAAATGTGGAATACATCTCCAGAGAGAGAGATAGAGAAACACACCTACTCACACACTAGCTTTGGCACAAGCTCCATCTTCTTGAACTACAAGGGCCACTTGAGATTTCTGCAGAGCAGGACAAATTCTACTTGAGTAGAAAGTGAGGGAAGGGGAGAGGGGAAAGAGGAAGAGAACTGAGACACAGAGAGATTACAGGGTAGAGGGAGTGCAGGAAGAACACAAAAAATGGGCAATGTTTATATAAAAGAAACACATTATCATATTTGAATTTGACAGAACTATTTCATCATAAGGACAGAAAAAGGAAAAAGGTTAGGGATGTGATCTTTAGCTTTCTCAAAGTCATGCGCTGCTAATGTCTGTAACAGCTCCAGTTCTCCTGCAGTATCAGAGATAAGTATGGGCTCTTCTCCACCATGACACTCTTTGCACCTTAATGTCAGGAATAAGTAAAGCCTTGGAGATTCATTAGGAAATTGTATCGAATCAAGGGAGTGTAGGGGCTGGAAAACATCCCCCTAATAAGATGGCTTATAACATAAAAGCACCCCTCAGCCAAGGTCCTTTATTTTCAGATCGCACCAGTGCCTTTGAAGGGGGCTTAGGAGCAGAAAAAGGGAATAGATGAAGAGCAGGAGACAGCAGAGAGACAGGAGGGATATCCTTCAAAAAGTGTGCATGTCCCAAGAGAGAACTGATCGGAGAACAGGAGGGTTGCATGTGTAGTGCAGTCTCAGCAGGCTGTCAGGCTGTGTGTATGAGTGTTTTCAGCATGCTTATGCAAGTGCACCTGGATAAAACATTGGCTGAGAAAAGGAACAGCAGAGATGCATTGAAAGTTTCTCTCTCTCTCTGTGTGTGTGTGTGTGTGTGTGTGTGTGTGTGTGTGTGTGTGTGATTAATAATACACCAGCTCTTGTTCCTGTCTCATTTGCTCACTCTGGTGTTATCTGTTAGGCAGCCATACACCCAGTCTTAGAGGTACTACTTCTACTGTGGTGAGTTTTAGCTGGCTAGAAAGAGGTGTATGAGAATGTGTGTGTGTGTGTGTGAGAGAGAGAGAGAGAGAGAGAGAGAGAGAGAGAGTTTGGTGTATGGGGTAGGATCAGGGCTAAATCGATGTGGATTTATAATTTACTACTGCACAAGTCTATCAATATATGTAAGGCCTGCATCCTGCCTCATCTATATTGCATTAGGACAGAGGTTCTCACACACTCAAGGCCCTGTGGAGGAAGCGCCCCCACCCACACACACACACACACACACACAAAATATGCACTCTGTTCTCTTTTGCTGTCCCTACCTGTTAATATTGAGTTCATTTGATGTGACCTGTAGGATTCCAGCTAAACAAAATCAATATATTACAGCACCTGGAGAGAATGAATGATGGATGATGTCAGAATCCTGGGCACACTTTTCTTGCTGGAAATACATGATGTTAACGTGCTTACTCCAATGCTGAGTCAAGGACTTGTGCACAAGCAGCTAGAGCGTGGAGCATGAATGTGCACATACAGTATCTGTATATTATATACACTTAATGGACACTTTAATAGGAACAATGGTACCCCTGCTCTTTTATGCAATTATCCAGTCAGCCAATTGGCGGCAGCAAAATTCATAAAATAATGTCCACATCAAACATCAGAATGTGGAGAAACGTTATCTCATTGACTGTGGCATGACTGATCTCTTGGACTCTTCATGCACAACAATCTCTTGAGTTTACATAGAATGGTCCAGAAAACAACAGAACATCCAATGAGCATTAGATCTGTAGGTGGAAATAATGAGAGAGGTCAGAGGAGGATGGCAAGACTGGTTTGAACTGAAGGGAAGTCGACAGTCGCTCAAATAACCACTCTTTACAAGTGTTGTGAACAGAAATGTTTCTCAGAACACGCTATATGTTCAACTACACTCCAACACTGAGGTAGATGGGTTACAAAAGTAGAAGGCCACATCGTGTTCTATTCCTGTCAGGCATGAACAGGAATATGAAGCTACAGTGTGCACAGGCTCACCAAAACTGGACAGAACTGCAACGTACTGGCTGTCTTTTGTTTGGGGTTTTTTGTTTGTTTTTCACACCATTCTGTGTGAACTGCAGAGGCTGTTGTGTGTAAAAGAAAATCCGAGGAGGTCAGCAGTTTCAGAAATACTGAAACCAGACTTGTCTGGCACTAACAACCATGCCATGGTCAAAGACACCGAGATCGCACTTTTTCCACAATTCTGATGTTTGATGTGAACATTGACTGAAGCTCTTGAGTTGTATCTCCATGATTTCATACACTGCAGTGTTGCCAATTGATTGGCTTACTGGGTAATTACTCGTACATGAATATTGTGTTCTTATTAGAGTGTATTCATATACACACAGATATAACAACAGAGGAGGCAGCACAGTTGTGCAGTGGGTAGCACGGCCATCTCACAGCAAGAAGATTCTGGATTTGAACCTCACCACCAACTGGGGCCCTTCTGTGTGGAGTTTGCATGTTCTCCCCATGCCCATGAATTCATGGGTTTTCTTTGGGTACTCTGGTTTCCTCCCACAGTCCAAAGAAATGTGGATTAGGTCACCTGCCCAGGGTGTACCCCACCTCTCACCTGAAGTCAGCTGGGTTTGGCACCAGCTTCCCCCACAACCCCGACGGATAAGTGATATAGATAATGGATAGATAGATGGATAACATCAGAGTTTATTCAGGAAGGGAAATTGATTTTTTGTACAGTAATTTCATATATGTAAAATTTATACCTGGAATTTATCTATTTCTGTAAAGATGTTTGTGACAATGTCTATTGTTAAAAGTGCTTATACAAATAAAATTCAATTGAATCAAAAGAAATACAGACCACATTCTTACATGTGCTCTAAAGCAGATGATTATGGCACTGATATTTCAACTTCCACAGGTTTTTTTTTTTTAACAGGTAAATAACTGACCTAATTGCCTTTAACCATTTAGGCAGACCCTAAACAGAATAAAAGGCAGATAAACAAATGTATTAAAACACTTTCCAGTGTAACTGTCCTTTTTTTTATTTCTCTTTAATTATTTTGCAGTATTTTGTAGTGTGTGTAGGGTGACACACTATTACTACTCTCCCTCTCGTTGCCCACTCATATTATTGGTCTCCATAGGTCTGTTGTAGATATGATTCCTAATAAAAGCTCATTCTGTTCACAGTACACACTGAGATAATAGCAGTGCTCTGGTGTCTCTGTTCTCTCTTTATTAGCCTTTTATTTCCCGCCATGAAATAAAATTTACATCCAGCAATAACATCCTGCCATTTGACTCATTTCAGTAACAAATACAGTTGCTTGGGGAAAAAAAAGTGAATTAACACAGAACCCTTCCACCCTCTCTCTGAGTGGCAGTGTTGACCAGGATGTGTAGTGTGTATCACGGAGATAGTCCTGGGAGTTTTTTTTGTGTGGATGAGAGGGAGAGAGTGGAACAGTGAAAGAGGTCACACAAATCAGTAGGTTTTCTCCCTCTACTGAAGCTTGTTGAAAAAATCAATCCCATCATACTGGAGAGACATCTATCATATCTCTTGGGCAAACACACATGCTCATACTTATGGGGTCTCTCTCTCTGATATTAATTAACTTGATGCATTGATTACCTTCACTGCCTCTTTACCACTAAATGAAATGAGGAGCATGCATGTAGCGAGTGCGTGCGCGCACACACACCTGCTCCACACCTCTTTCGACCCCGAGTGATGAGTGTCGTCATGACAACCTGCAGCCAGCCATCACAAGAAAAAAACATGACTAATTAGCGTTGGAGCAGCTGATTGGTTTGCGGCAGTAATTAACACAGGTGAGGTTAATTAGTTCCCATGAAACCATCCTGTCTTGGCATGTACACAAGAGAAAAAAGAAGAGTGGGAAGGCAGAAGAATACACACACACACTTATACCCTGTTACTTTATTACTTGAGAAAGTTGGGAAGGATTTTAATATGCACAGAGAGTGCTCCCTCCTGGGACCAGGGGGAGGAAATTCAGCCTCATTAATGAAACCAGGACAAACCTGTTCTAGGTGCTCTCAGTCAGCTCTGCCACAGAGGATTACAGCTACAATGAGTGTCTGTTTTTACTCTCTCTAACAGGGGTTGGTGGTAGTAGTAATAGCACAGGGCTTAGTACTAGGGACAAATGTTTCTATATGTTTCATAAGTCTACACTGACATAATCCTGCAACTCAGGTTGAAGGTCACTGAAGTGTCACTGAACTGAGCTTTGCTACTCTGACCTGCCTTTCACAACTGTGTGTGGTGAGCAGTGAGAGTACTGGGGCATGGATGGGTTGTAGTGTAGCTGTTAGTAGGTCTTATATTTGTGTGTGTGTTCTAGTCACTTCCAGACTAGGGTTGTGCATGAGCCAGAGGAAATGAGGGTGTATAAATTCAACAGATAGATAATGAGGTGAGGAGGGGACCAGACATGAGAAACTGCTCCATACTATGACATACTGTTATAATACAACCTTCTAGTTTTTCCACACCTGATTCTTTTTATTAAAATTATTGAAGGCATAAGATTTTGTTTATTAAAGTTTTTCAAAATGTCACAGATTGCAAACAAACCCTTTTTTAATGTACAGTTCAGTTTCTTATGTGCTTAAGTAAGAACAGATGCTTGTGTATATCTATAGACACTGAATTGTTAATAAACACAACAGTCAATCTGGTTACAAAATATTTTTTCAGAACTATACTGTATAATTTAGGTGAACAAAGCGTGACCAAGGACACTTTAGAGGGTACATAAACATAAAGTTACTGCTTATGCAAGCAGTCTGAATGCCCTAACAAATGTTAATATAGGAACTGATATTGAACACAAAAGAAGCACTGCCATGCATGTCACACAGAGGTTGCATGCAGCAGCCTATAATAAAGAAATCAGAACATTAATACTACTAATATTATCATGCCCGCTATTATTCAGTTACATTAATACAGCCCCAAATCATAATGGTGGGATGGTATAAAAAATTAGAAAAAAGAAAGCAGTGATATTTTGACTTTTATTTCATATGTACCCAAGATATTTCATGTTTTTTTTTTTTCTGGTTAGCTTCATTTCATTTGTTAATATACATCCATTCTTGTATTTGACGGTACTGCATCAAGTCCCTTTTGAGTCTGGTTCCTCTCGAGGTTTCTTCCTCATGTCGCCTGAGGGAGTTTTTCCTTGCCACTGTCGCCACAGGCTTGCTCATTGGGGATAGATTAGGGATAAATTAGCTCATGTTTTAAGTTGTTCGAATTCTGTAAAGCTGCTTTGCGACAATGTTTATTGTTAAAAGCGCGATACAAATAAACTTGACTTGACTTGCCAGAGCAGTTGGGGGTTAGGCACCTTGCTCAAGGGCACTTTAGCTAGTCCTGCTGATTCAGGACTAGCTTCCCCCATGTTTAAATTAACCTATTTGTAGTTCTTGGGTCTTTTATCTTAATGACTAGAATCATATTAATCTATTATATTACTAATTAATTAGTTCATTATTGTACTTTTTTATCATAAATACTTTGTTTTGGTATTCTAGTCTTTTAAATGTGAAGCACTTTGATATTTTAACATAAAATTAAAAGTTCTATATACAAAAAGATTATTATTAGGTTATTATTACTCCCTCAAAGTAACAAATTTTTATTATGAACTTATAAGACAATCATAAGATCATAAGCTACCTCATAAGATTAAGTGTAATTATTTCAGATTTATTTACCACGGTATGCCAGTGTACTGGTTTACTGTTTCACCTCCAGTTTCAAAGTAAATGCATCGGCCAGCCGAATATACCATATGTTCGTTTTGCCATGCTAACATCCTATTATTCTAGCACTTATATTACATGCAGTGCATTTCAGAACTGGGCTTAAAAGCTTCTGCTTAAGATGGCAGTGTCGTACCTTTCCCATGCCAGAGTGGGCATGTCCAATCTTCACCACCACAGGGAATGTTGGCATGGAGATCTGAAACACAGATATAAGTGAAGGAATAAATGAAAAGTGAGTTTCCCTATCTGTTGGTTACTATTGAATCTTCTAGTTTTATTAAGTTATTATAATGTTATAAACTTCAGAATTTATAGAGACTTCATTAATAAGGACACAGTTATATCTTTCACTAATTTATTAAATTTCTGTGGATTTCCAATGGAAAGGCCTGATATTCAGATAAAAAATATGATCGGAGATATTAAGCATGAAAACATTCAGCATGTTGCTGTGATCAAAGTGTAATATAATAATGTACAGTATATTAGCAATATTCAGCCTTAATAAAGAATTATTACAAATATAAATTAACAATGAGTATTGTTGTTGTTGGCATCTGTCCGTCTTGGGAGACGATGGTATAGCGCTAGGAGCTGGAAGAGCACCTTCTCGAATGGCTATGCAGACCCACTCTAGAGTGATAGTCTCTTCCGCACTGTCTGCAGACGAAGGTAGATGGTGCTCTTATAGAGGCTGCCCTTGCATTCCTTCTGGTTCTCTTCTCAGTGAGCTGGATGTTTCTGTGGTTCTTTGCCCTTTGCACCCCATCTCTGACTAGAGCTCTCCATTCATCATGACTGTCTGTGATGTTTTCCCAGTTGTTAGTGTTGATGTCGGTATCTTTGTATCAGAGTTTTGGATGCCCAACTGAGCGAGACCCTGCAAACAACTCCCTGTAAAGTATGTCCCTTGGAATTCGACCTGGCTCCATCCGTCGAACATGACCAAGCCACCTGAGGTGTCTCAGGCTGAGAAGTGCAACCAAGCTAGAGATTCCAGCAGACTTAAGGACCTCTGTGTTAGCCACTTTCTCCTGCCACTTGAGCTGGAGGTTGCTGCTGAGTCGCTTCTCTTTTTTGGCGTATGTTATCCAAGTCTCGCTGCCATGAAGAAGCGTGCTGAGTACACAAGCTTGGTAGATGCATAGCTTGGTTTTCTTGGTCAGAAGGCTATTGTTCCAAACTTGCTTGTTCAGTCTGGCCATGACAGCTGTAGCTTTGGCGATTCTAGAGCTCACTTCGACGTCCAAGGAAAGGGAGCTTGAGATGGTAGACCCAAGGTAGGTGAACGAGTCCACTGCTTCGAGATGGGTATTGTTGATGGTAATCTCTGGTGTGATGACAGTATCCTGGGCTAAGAGGTTTGTCTTTTTCAGGCTGATGGTCAGCCCAAACTCTCTACAGGCGTGAGACATACAGTCAACTAACAGCTGCAATCCAGCTTCACCAGTGTGTGACACCAGTGCTGCATCGTCTGCAAATAGCAACTTGCATATGAGGACTTCCCTAACCTTGTTTTAGAGCAGAGTCGAGTAATATTGTAGAATTTCCCATTGTCTCTTGTGCAAAGGAAAATTCCCTCATTGCAGTCTGTGAAGGCGTACTGGAGGAGCATGGAGAAGAAAATTCCGAATATGGTCAGTGCCAAGATGCAACCTTGCTTCACACCATTGTTCACAGGAAAGGCATCTGAGATTGTACTGTTAAAGCAAACAGTGCCATGCATGTCCTTGTGGAATGAAATAATCATACTGAGGAGCTCTGAAGGACAACTGATCTTGCACAAGAGACTAAAAAGCCCACTTCTGCTGACTAGGTCAAAGGCCTTCGTCAGGTCAATGAATGCAATGTACAGTGGGTTCTGCTGCTCTCCACACTTCTCTTGGAGCTGGCGTTGTTGGAGTATTGTTGTGATCCAACAATAGAATATAATGGAGTGCATACAGCTACTAATGCTATTTGATTTCTATTGTGAACTAATGGGAAGATATTTCCCCAACTTTAAGAAATGAATACAGTGCTGAACTAACGCATCAGTATCTGTTCAAAAGTTGAACTAGATTATTAACATCAACCCTGTCTCCCAAATCCTGTACTCCTAATCCCTATCCTACTCCCACTCGGGGATTGATTGCTGTGCTTGAGTGTGAGGAAAAAAAGCTTGGCCACTCATTACCATATGCTCGAGGAAAGCTACAAACAAACAAACAAATATATATAGAGAGAGACTTTAAAAAATGAAAAAATACAAGGACACAAAAAATAAGTCAATGAATAAAATATACAAAACATGAAGGTATAAATTCAGACACACTGATATGAGAAAATAAATAAGTATAAAGTAAATATAGTTTTAACACTAAACTATTATTGCTGAATACTGAGCCATCATGAAAGTGCCACTCAACACAACAAGTACATTTACACCTTCAGGATCTGCAATGTACAGTAGATAGCTCTAGTTACACCTCCATAGCTCTGCAACGATATCATCTAAATGCAGACTTGGAGCACTGTCGGTCTTAGATGTTGACGTTGGTTTGACCAAAGTAAAATGGGAATTAATATGATTTTATTTGTATGAAATTCAACAATGCTACACACTTAGAAACCTAGAAAGAAAAAGACATGCTGTCACAAAAGATTCAACAGCATCCAAACAATCATGCTGACATCCGGCCATTACAACAGCAGGAGCATATTTTAGAGTCATATGGATCAAAATAGACTAGTAAGGAAGGAACGAATGAAAATGCGACCAAATTGGTGGAAGAAATTTTTGTGCCCTGGTATTTTATGCCTATTTTCACCCTTCTTAGCCATGTAAACATTTCAAAACACTAAGCAGTCTGTAGTCTGTAGGAGGGGCACAGATGAGTGCAACGAGAGAGAGAGAGAAGGGACAGAAGGGCAGAAAGCTGCAGAGTGTTACATAAAAGTGCCACAGTCAAGGATAGATAGAGTGTGTTTTTTTCCTTTGAAACTTTTAGCTTTCTCTAAAACGCTGACGTGATGGACCAAGTAAAAGTGCAACTGTTCTTGCTGATCTTCCTGACATTGGGCATAAAAGAACCAATGGTTGAGGGATGTAGCTGTATACATGCACATTTTCAAGATCTTTTTTGCCATTCTCAAATAGGTATGTACCACACACACACACACACACACACACACAGGATGAGACTGTGAAGCTTGAGTCTGTGATAGATTGATATACGTATTCAAAACTGTATGTGAATATTGCTATACAGGCAATCTTGAAACAAAATACTTTAATTGAAAGAAACATTTTCCTCTAATTTTCTTAGGAAATCCTCTGTGGAATGGTTTTCCAGGCACAAATTAGAACCAGACCTGAGTCAGTGGCATCGCATTTAATTAACACAGAACTGTATTATCTCTGACTTTTCATAAGTATCAATCTGATGACACATATACTGTATATTGCTTCTCACAGTGCTCTTTGCAACCTATGATTTAATACTACATCCTATAATTTAAAGCAAGAGACATATTTTCATAAAAATTTGACGACACTAGCTTGTTGTATTTTATCATTAAACTCATATTAAAGGTTCTTTGGCTTCTCCTTCTAGGGGAACCTTCAGTTGTTCTATGCATTCTAGGAAGCAATCATCATTTTAAAGAACGCTTGAGAAATCTTTTTTTTTTCTGCATACAGTGATGGTTCAGTGGTAAAAAAAAAAAAATTAAACTGAATATTAAGTCCAGCATAAATCACTGATGTTTAACACATAAAACTTTGCATATTGTTATTGTGACATTAACTTAATACTTATTTTTCATACCCAACAGTACCATAAATGCTCTTTTTTTCTTATACCAAATGTGTAAATAAAGCTTCAGGTTGCCTTTTTAGAACAAGTCGAGACGTGTTTAAAAAGAACAAGCAACTTCTCTTGTTTGAACTCTATAATCCCCTTTCTGGTTTCTTTCTTTTTTTATTATGCCAAGACAAACAGTCCAGTTTGACTCTGTGTCTTCACTTATATAAGAAGTCACGCTCTGGGCTATAATATAACAAGAGAAGGATTTGGAGCAACAGAAGATGTAACTTTTTCTCCTCACAAAAAAAAAGAGCATACACTATATGAGTTTGCTGTTGTTCTGATGTTTTAATGAGTTAACGGTCAGTTAATCTACTAGAGGCAGTGATCGCTGCACAATGCTGTCTCAATTCCACCCGCACACGGCGCTTTATGCTCATACTAATACTAGGAAAATATTTTCACATTTTATATTATTAATAATCCTTACCCTGCACACAGTTTGTCATGTAGTATTTAGTGTATAAAGACTATTGTGTTATTTATTTGTTGGTTTGTTAGTTTACTTATTTACTTACTTGTACTGTCTCTGTAACTATTTTACCCCTTTTCCACCAAAGCAGTTCGAGGGCTGGTTCAGAGTGGATGCGTAATCTCGAACCAGTTCTTTACATTTCAACAGCCAAAGAAACAGGTCTCGGACAGGGAAACTGGTTTAAGAGCCGAACCAACACTTTGCTCGTCTAGAACCAACAACTGCTTCCAGCTAGTGTAGTGTCTAGTCTGCCTAATCCAGTAGTCTGCTATTTGCTGTTGTTCTTGGCACTAGCGTTGCTGGGAAAGTGTATAAGGTTTGCAAGTTGAACCAACTCCGAACCGGCACTAGCACCAGCCCAGCACTAACACCTAGTTCGAGTTGGAGGAAAGGAGGTATTTGAAATTAAGTGTAGCACTGTGATGCTGGGAAAATTCTGTTCTTAATGTTACACCTGGGCGGCACGGTGGTGTAGTGGTTAGCGCTGTCGCCTCACAGCAAGAAGGTCCGGGTTCGAGCCCTGTGGCTGGCGAGGGCCTTTCTGTGTGGAGT
>JAOEHH010000027.1:20501053-20513368 GCA_025447875.1 Notarius cookei | reverse complement strand
TTGCCAAACTGGTGTTCAAATGCACCCTTGCTGCCACAGTCCTGCATGTGGATTGTGTGGTTATTTTTATGGACAGAATCCTTTTAGATAAAATATTCTTTTAGCTCATTTTGTATTCTCAAAAGATGAAAGAAAAGATGCCTCTGTGTTCTGAAGGTCGTATCCAATCCAGAAGGATGTACCAAATTGATAACATTTTTATACCACCATGCTGTTGAATTCTCAATCCTGACTAGTCAGAAAGTGTTGATTGATTTTCTATAACAGCAGCTCTGACAATATGCTTTCTGCAAGGCAACTCACAGGTTCACATTAATGGGAAGCCATGGCCTAATGGTTCGAGAAGCAGCTTTGGGACCAAAAGGTCGCTGGTTCGATTCCCTGGACCAGCAGCATTTCCCTGAAATGTCCTTGAGCCCCAAGGTTGAGGGGTTGAGCACCTAACCCCCAACTGCTCCCCAGGTTAATCTGGGTATATTGTACATCGTTCTGGATAAGAGCATCTGCTAAATAACTGCAATGTACTTGTTCTATTATTCCTATATAGTAACTCATTTAATCTGCTTTGAAGGAATTTGTTTGGCTGGCACTCCATATAATCAAGTCTAATAATACGGATTAAAAACATGCTGTTATTTAACAAAAAAATACAACTAATCTTTGATATGCTGAAGGAAAGGTTGAGTTTTCAAGTGTCATTGCTTTGTTTCATGCCTGATTTCTGACATGGGAAAGTCTTCAGGACAGAGTACTTTTGTACCTTCCAGTTTCCCTGTAACATGACAAGCTTCATTTTTCCTGATTTATCAACTTCAAGAGAAAGGAAAAAGAGGCTGATTAATTTACTGCTGCTACAACATAAATCATAAAATTATCTAGTTCAATAGGCATTCCTAAACATTAAACATAGCTATAAACTGATTCAGTATATCATTATTTAATAAATAAAGTCTTTGGCAAATTGCTGTGGTATAAGGAAAAAAAAAAAACACATTTCTCCACTTTCCTATAAGAATAAAATGGAAACTGTACACTTCATCCATTTATCTTCAGTAAATGCTTTATCCTGGCCAGGATCACTGTAGGTCGTGAGTCCCTGGGAATTGTGAGCAAGAGGGCAGAAATACACTGTAGTTTGAATATCAGTCCATCTCAGGGCACCATGTATGTATATGTACTCATTCCCACAGAAATTTAGCAAAGCCACTTCATCTACCAACAATGAGTAGGAGGAAACTAGATAACCTTGAGGAAACCCAGCAGATACAGGGAGAACATGTGAAACTCCACACAGACAGTAACATGAGTTTATAACAGCTATTACTTGGCCAGATATTTTATTTTTTATCCTTAAAGGGATAGCAGAGCTCCTGGTACACATGTAGTGGAGCCCCATACTTAAGAGAAATGCATCAACCTGATTTTTTGATAGCTTAACAGCATATGTGTACCACCACAGAAACCTGACTAAGTGCATGGCAATGTATCTTATAAACAGTTGACCACTGTACAACACAAATTTGTATCTTTATTTACATAAGATAAGTGGGGTTTTATACAGTGGTTATTTCTAATTTCCTTTTTAAAAAATGTAGGATTATTTACTAACACATTTTATGGAAAATTCATGATAGTTTCATATAAAACTATTTAAAACAGTTTTATTAGTCAACTAGCTTATTGGACAGTTACTGTCATACAAGGGTGGTAGATGGATGTAAGTGCAACAAGAGTTTTATTGAAAACACGCAAGCAAACAGATCCAAAATGCAGACAAAGGCAGAGTTGAAAATAGGCAGTGGTCAAGTGAGGCATAGACTGGATATCTGAGGTAATATAATACTCAAAGCCCAAAACCTTAAGCAGGGTCAAAACCAGAAAAGTGATACAAAATACAAGGTTTTTGCAAAGTTTGGGTGTTACTGAGAGTCCTTATATGTGTGCACTGTGATTGTGTTATAATCAGGAACAGNNNCATGCTCATTAGTCCTAATGGTGTGCGTGTACTTTGCAGTCTGGCTGCACACTCTAACCGCCAACATACGTGAACGTTACATTACATTGCATTTAGCAGATGCATTTTTATCCAGTGCGATATACAAGTACAAAAGTCAGGTACAAAAAATGCTGAACTTCTACACAAGAAAGTTCTAGTGCCAACTGAAAAAGTGACGGAATAACAGTGTGATATTCTGTTGAAGTCACAACACTCAGCGAGCAGCCAAGGAAAACAATTCAACCATACAAATGAGTTGACAAAGTACAACTAAATGGAGAAAGATAAAACTTCAATAGTTAACCCAGGCTAGAAAGTACACAACCTGGGTTGGTCAGGACCAATACATGGTTACACAGTGGGCAGGAAAGCAGGGGAGAGGTGCAGCCTGAAGAGGTGAGGCTTCAGTCTGCACTTGAAGGTGGTCAGGGAGTCGGCAATTCTGACCTCAATGGGAAGGTCATTCCACCCACAGGGAGCCAGGACAGACAGCAGTCTTGAGCAGGCTGGGCAGGAGTGGAGAGGAAGAGGGGCCAGGCAACCAGTAGCAGTGAAGCATAGGGATCCGGATAGCATGTACGGGCAGATCAGTCTCTGGATATATGCTGGCCTTAACCCCTTGACAGCCTGGTAAGCTAGCAACAATGTCTTAAATGTGATGCGAGCTGCGATAGGTAGCCAATGCAGGGGGGCAAGCAGAGAAGTAACATGAGAGGAATGAGGGAGGTTGTAGACCAGGCGGGCTGCAGTATTCTAGATGGCAGATGCTGGAAGGCCAGCAAGGAGAAAGGATCAGTGCTTAGACCAGGAACTGAGTAGAGTAGGTGGGTCTGGGTCATTGCATTGATGTTCACTGGGGAGGAGAGTCTGTCGTGAACACCACCCCTAGGTTCTTCACCCTGGGTGAAGGTGACATAGAGATGTCTCCCAGAGAGATGTTGTCATCCAGGGATGGGGAGGATGGAGCAGGAATGTAGATTACTTCCATCTTGCCTGGGTTGAGCTTCAAGTGATGGTTGTCCATCCAACACTGGATGTCACGCAGACAAACAGAGATGCGAGCAGAGACCTGTGTGTCAGAAGGAGGAAAAGAGAGAGAAAAATCGGCTGTCATCACCATAGCAGCGGTAGGATAGATCATAAGCAGAGATAACTGGGCCGAGAAACTTGGCATAGAGGGGGAAGAGAAGTGGACTATGGACCTTGAGGGACACCAGTGGGCATGGTACTGATAGGGTACCAGATCAGGTAACCTGGAAAGCGCAACCGGAGAGTCATGAAAGATGTAACCGGACAACTGTTTGACATTTGATCGGAACTACTGTATATAGTTATGATGTAAAGTGAAAATGCTGGTTCACTGCTGTCCTCCAGGTACCCAGCAGAGTTACACCATAATAAATGTCATGGTGTTGTTTCTGGTGCATGGCATGAGATGTCAAAGAAAGCAACAAATATGTATTCATAACTGTGATACCTCTTATTAGTGGTATCACTGTCGCAAGAAAATGCAGCAATTTATTGACATGAAATGCACTACACAATTTGATGGTTCATATGTTATAATATTATTCTATTCAGGTTAATTTTGTGCCCTTGTAAATATTTTGCTCATGCATTCATTCGGAGCTGTGCTTTTAGACAGTGCCTAAATATCTCTATTTTTTCTTGCAAAGTTAATGACACGATGCTTTAAAGTAGGGGTGCCCACAGTGTGGTCCCAGAGCCAGACATTAACTGGCCCACAGCGATATTAGAATATACGATATTCTAATATCACATATTGCTAACACATTGCAATTTTTCCTTTCAAATGACAGTGGCAACAGACTGTGTTAACACAGTTAACTAAAATGCAAGAGTCTGTTTTTTTTCTCTGATTACACCTGCAAATTATTTTGCTGAATGATATTCATGGCTACAGGGGGAAAAAATGCAAAGTTAACTGTGAGAAGGGGTAATTTCAAAAGAGCTGGAAATCCACTAATTCTTAAGTACTTAAATGAAGTGAGTTTTTGCATATAATTATCATTATTCAGAGTTCTGCTCCATTTCCATAAACCAGCTAATAAGCAGGATATGATTTGTCTTGCAGCATCTTGGCAGAATTAAATAACAGGTTAGTAAATTAAATGGTACTGAATAATTCTAAATAAAATGTACCATTAACTGAATTGCCAACCATTAAATCATATAGAGCTAAATTAAATTTATGCCAGTAATGTAAAAGGTAATGCAGCCCTCAGGCACATGAGGCCAATGCGAAAGAGTGCAGAATTGCATTATATTCAGTATTCATAATAAATACATTATTCAATATAGACCTGCTTTGAATTAAATGCTTTCTTTACACTCTGTCTAGCTGTCACTGCATGACCTAGCTGACCGAGTGAATCTAGGTCTGATACCAAGTTCTGAAGAGGGCTGGCCTGTGGCATGCCGTCTCCTGCGGAGGGACACCGGTGGAATATTACATATCCACAACAATGTCACCACACCAATTCAGCATCAGAATCTTCAGCCATCTTCCAAGTCATTGAACAAGGGAGAGGGACCAGTAAACGGATCTCTAAAAATTTCTAGAGACAGAGAAGTGTGGAATAACTGGGCCAAAAACACAGCAAGCCACATCACCACACTTCTAAGAGACATCACTAGAGCTGAGTGGAGGACCAGCATTAAGCATATAGAGCATGTGAAGTCCTATGCACCACACATAAATCACATAGTATTGGATTTGGAGTGTAGACCCGTCAAATAAATTGTCTTCTTTTTGCATGCAACAAACTTACTTTCTTTTCTTTTTTTAATGAAATGAATTTTAAAAAGTTCAGACTTTGCTTAGCACCATCATGTACCACAGAATGCAAGCTAGTCACCAGTAATATAATAGTAAACAAATCATTACAGTGGCTGTGTGTCCTGGAGCACTCATTTGAATTTTCCAGTGAGCAGTGAAATAACAAGCTACTCTGTGTGTGTGTTGCGTGTGCAGTGTTTTAGCATTCTTGCACATAGTTATTATTTTATAGTATACAAGTCGTTTAATTTATTAAACGATTAATGTATTAATTAGAATATCGTCTTTTAATTCGGTTTTCGTGTTGAAGGTGTGAGAAAACTGTTATGAGAATAAACTAAGAAACGGTGTGAAGTGTGTTTTAATCACTTACTCAGATGTAGAACCAGAGCAGCTACAGGACATGGGTGTGTTTATATGTGCACCTGCTAATGCTGAGTGTATGCGAGAGCGCGTGTGCGCGCTAGGAAGTTTTCCCATCTTCCGGCACTGTACAGGCTTTTTTTTTTTTAAGCCAGAGCTGAAAGTCTAGTTCGTAAGGGAGAGAGAGGCAGCACATAAACACCTCAGCAAAAGTCGGTAAGTTAAAGACTGTTATAAGACAGTGTGTTTTTAAAACACACATTCTACAGCACATTTATTAATTGCTTAACTTAAAGATGTAAAGAAGAAGGCTAACGTTTTTATTCATTATCGATGTGATTACAACTGACCAGTGTGGATTGTAGTGTGTTGTGCTTTTCCCCTGACTTCTGAACATGTTGCCAGTAGAAACTCATGAGAATAGTCTAATAGTGGACATTACGTACACATACAAATGGATGAACTGAACACAACAGAGAATTTGGACGTCTGTGTATATGCTGCATGTGTTTGTTCTTTCTGTGTAACATCCTGTGGGTGTTTTTTAGTCTTTAAGACTAATCAAGTAAGTTCACCTTAAATCATCTGGTTTAGCGGTTGTAATTTATTTAATTCAAAAGCTTCATCGCTATCCCTAACAATGTGTGGTGTTTTTCCTGGTGGACTGTTTACTCCTCAACCGTTCTCACCTTTCCACAAGTGTTCAAACAATGAACAAAACCTTGGCATTGAGTGTTATAGGACACGTGTTCCTGACCCCAAACCAGTTTCTATTCATTCTTTTAACGGCTAATGGTTTAATCTTTTGTCTTTTCTTCACACTTTGGTTATTGAATCCTAAAACAGTGTATGATTGACTGGTGCCAGTGATGATTAACCACCCAAAGCGGCATAATTAAATAAAAGTTAACTACAGAACTCCACCCGAGGTTGTGTCTTTACAGGGTGGGAACACTGGGATGTTTGCTTTTCCTTTTCTCATTATACTACCTGCCTGCTCCAGTTTCTCTGCTACAGCATGTCCGAATGCTAAGCAGCACAAAGTCCTGGACATCTCATGGAGTGTTTCTCAGAACCAGTGGGAGTTTGAGCCCGTTCCCATACCCCTAGGCCTGGCTGTGTCCTATGTCCATGCTGCCTATGAGAATCTGGTGACTTTTAACCCATTTGACATTTACAGCCACAATATGCAAACTCATGGCACATTTACAGTCAAAGCATAAATGGAGTTTTTATTTGTATTTTTTTTTAACACAAAAGCCACTTTTCAAATCAGTACTGAAATTAGAAATGCTTCCTCTGCACTGTGTCCAGGTTCCTGCCCTTTTCCCAAACAGCATGAGTCTCCACTATTTGTATAGTCACAAAGATGCACATGCACACTCTCATGCTGCTCGTGCAAAGCAGTGTGTGTCATTTCTTTTGACATTAGCAATATTTTGTTGACTTTTTTGTTATTAGTACCTGTGCTTTTCCAGAAAACACAATGAGATTCATCGAAATCAGGAGTGTTTATTTCCGGACTGTGAAAATGAACAAAACCTCACATCTTCAACGCATAGAGACTTTGTGCTGACAGGTAAAGGGTTTTTTACTTGCGAAAATCTGAGGTTTTTGCAAGTATGTTGACTTGTCTGTTTGTTTGGTGCTCTAGCGTCATCACTTTTTAACCAATCTTCACCAAAATGCACAGGACAACTCCCTGAGGTCACACAAAGACATCATTAGTTTTTGGTGGGTCAAGGTCACCAAGGTCAAATCTTGTAAAAACACCTAATCAGCCATAACTTCCATTTCTTTGTGATTTTCACAAATATCATGATCTGCCAAGGTTAAGGTCACCAAGGTCAAGGTCACCAAGGTCAAATCTTGTAAAAACACTTAATTGGCCATCACTTCCATTTCTTTGTGATTTTCGCAAATATCATGATCTGCACAACTTTTTATTTGCTTGTTTGTTCTCACTGTAACTCAAAGAAAAGTGAATGGATTTTGATGAAATTTTGAGGAAAGGTGGGCCATGGGCCAAGGAACAGTTGATTAGATTTTGATGCAAATCTGGACATGAATGTAAACACAGCAAACATCTGGATATTCTAATATACAGCTTGTCCATGGTATGCACTCTACCAATTGCCCTTCTAGTTTCAAATGTATTTTAGTGACTATTGTCTTCTATCTTGTTTTTGTATTGCTGCTTTGGTGGATTTGTTCATTTATTTATCTTCAGTAGCACAGGAGAAAAGTCATGATGCACCACATAAACTACTCAAACATTTCTTAGAGGTGCAGAACATCTCCAAGCGAGACATAAAACAGTCATCTCACAGTGGGATCTAAATTTGGTTCAAAGCAATGTGGGCAACTTGCCATATGAACCAATGGAAGGTAGAATTCACTTCAGAATTCAGGCAGCTTTTTTATTGGCCATCAGTACAAGCAGACTAGTCAGCAAATTGTCTGAATTATCAGTAAGAATGCAATGAATGTTTTGGGGACTGTAGTACAAATATGTTACACTGTGACCAAACCCAGCATTCCTTATAAACAAACTAACTCCAGACAAAATCAGTAAACTAATCAACTTATCTGCTCTTGAAGATGAGAATGTATCCAGGCCAATCCTGTTTCCAGCAAGGAGAGAGCTGTCAAGCAGTACATGGAGATGGTTACCAGCTGTTGGGTCACTGGCCAGCCGTAGGGTGCACCATAAAGGGGCTCCACTTTTTATAAAGACAGGTTAGCCAATTGAACGCAGGACCAGGGGTGTCATCTTTCATTAAATGCCAATCTAAGCACAATATGGCTATTAAATCATAAAGCAGTGACATAAAGTTGTCTACTTTTGCCAGATTTTACAGAATGAATGTTGCTTTGTCGCAACCCATATGCTCTGTGGTGAGTTTGAGTGATTTTCACCTTCACCCTGTTTTTGTCAAACAACACAATCCTCAAAATATAGTATCAGCACTTTGAGTGATTTTTTCATCTTTGATAGCATAAAAATATCAATATAGTATAAAAAAGTATCAAGTATCAACTTGAATGATTCTAATATTTCAATAATAAGTAGTATTAACATTTTGAGTGAAGAATTGCATGTGCACTGTTCATTAGTGCAGTCTGTTATTGTCTGGCAAAGTGTTATGAATCCATTTTGATGAACTCCATACTTGCTCTCACTCCTTCTGATGGTCTGGAATGAAAGTAACTTGAATGGTAAGTTGTGTATGCAACTATGACTCAGATTGGCAAGAATTGCATGAGAACAATCATGACATAGCAGGTGGTTTTTATAGGCTACACCTACACACATGAGTTCATGATCAGGAGGTGATGACTTTGCTATTAGTACTTGAAATGAGAAAACAAGCCAAAAGAAAACTCCATTCATTCCAAAAGAAACAGTTATAGAGTCATGGTTACATAAAAGACTAGCCTGCAGTATTGTATGTTATCCCGTCTGCTACAAATATATATTAAATTAAAGTTTTTTTTAAATGTGCATTATTTGTTCTTTAATAAATAAAATTAAAGAATGTCCCCTTGTGGAAACATTTATTAGGTAGATGGGTTTTTAAAATGAAAGTTTTGGGAGCCAAAAGGTCAATTTTATGGTTAAATTTAAGGAGAGATAATGTGTGAGTCCAGAATGAAATGGTAGTGTATATGTATTTAGATTATTTGGCTGTCAACACTGACCTCTACTACCACAGCAACACCAGTTACCTTTGTCACACATACATACACCATCCATCCATCCATCCATTATCTGTAGCCGCTTATCCTGTACAGGGTTACAGGCAAGCTGGAGCCTATCCCAGCTGACTATGGGCGAGAGGTGGAGTACACCCTGGACAAGTCACCAGATCATCGCAGAGCTGACACATAGAGATGAACAACTATTCACATTCACACCTACGGTTAATTTAGAGCCACCAATTAGCTTAACCTGCATGTCTTTGGACTGTGGGGGAAACCGGAGCACCCAGAGGAAACCCACGCAAACACAGGGAGAACATGCAAACTCCACACAGAAAGGCCCTTGTCGGCCACTGGGCTCGAACCAGGACCTTCTTTCTGTGAGGCGACAGTGCTAACCACTACACCACCATGCCACCTGTATAAAGATTTATTTATCGAATTTGCAAAAAGTAAAAATAAAAATGCTCTGTTTCTCAAAATCCAGTGAGTGTGGATAGAATAAAAGTTATTCCACTCAATCTCGTCATATGTAGCTTATAGCCAACTCGGCGCTACATGCCTCGTCAGCTATCAGCTCATGTACGACTCGATTTCGTGGAATAACTGTTAGATGTGTAAGTGCCCTTGAAATCAAGTACCTTTTTGTTTTCAGAAAGCAAGCAGTCTTATTTTACAATAAAAAAGGTATTTAAAAGTAAAACAAACAAAAAAAAGCATGCAAAATTGTACTGAAGTACTCTCTTGTGGACAAACAGCACCTCTCAAAAAGCTCTCTTCAGCAGAACTGCCTGATGAACATCAACATCGCTTAGCCTAAGAGACACTCTCCCAACCCTCAGGGGTGCCATAGAGCTGGGCCAGTATTTACCCATCAGTCTTTGGGAGGGACACATGTTTCCTTCATTCCTCAATCAAAATGGTGAAGTCCTGCCCAAACTATGTTTGTGTTTATGCCCAGGACCCTCGCAAATCCCTTCTCAATTGAACAGCATCCATGCTGATACAGTTTGTGGAAGTTTGGGGAAAATATTTTCATTAGCTCAAGCGGGGCATTGGGGGAAAAATAAACACCTGGGTAGAGGCACATAGAACATTGGAAGTCTGAAGGCGAGAGGCTGAAGTGTTGGATGAGAGATTGGACTTGAAGTAAAATATGGAGTACAGAGTGTGAGAAGGGTATAAAGGTCAGGAGGCACGAGTGCTCACAGGTCAGAGTTACAGGTTAGAAGGCATAAATCAAAGCTGTCCAGCTAATGCCGGGCTTGATCAGCCAGATAGCTTGTGACTTGTATGTGGGGGAAGAAGTCGCTCTCAATAATGGTGCACTTAGTTGGCAGTCTAACCTGTCAGACACAGACATCACTGCCAGAAAGAAGAAGGTTTGATTGAGCATGAGCAATTAAGCCAAGCTCAGTGTAATAGAATCATAATCCCTCATACCCAGTGCTATAAGTGGGCTGGTACACACCAGTACGCAATACTGCCACTTTTAGATTTTAACCCCTGGCATACCAGGACTTTTAACGGCATACCGGGACTTCTCACAAGCTCACAGTACCCTTTCCTGTCCTCTCCATATCAGAGTGTCTTTTGGCAATTCATTATGCTGTTTAAACTACATTACCCAGGGTGCACTACGTGACACTCGCCTCTCTTGACGCTCGTGGGACTACATGATGCTCACTCGCTTGTTCACGGAGAAGTCGGAAACAACAAATGGGAAAAACAAAGAAACAAAATCAGGACAGCAATGTTGGCATGGCCACAAAAGGGCACAAAGAGAATGAGAGTCGAAACGGAGTTGGATGATGACACAGCTCTTTGACAGTCGAATTCTACCGTGGCAGAAAACACAGGTGGGGAGCGGCAAGCTAACACTAGCGCGTCTGCTAACAGCAAAGAGCCTATTGCTATAGCAATACCTGTTGCTACCAATACTCCAGCCAACTGCAATATTAACAATAATCTCCTTCAACATGAATGACCAGACTGTTGGTCAAAGGATCAAGTACAGTATTTTTTGCTCACAGAACGACTGGCTTATTTGTAAAGACAAAAAGCTTGGGTATAAGATATGTAGCCGCCCAACTCATTTGCCAACAGGTGAATATGAGGAGTACCAGCACTTATTTTATTCCACTTAAAGCACTGGTCATACCAATCAGTTGGGCTGATTTTACAATATATCCGGATAAAGAAATATTCATCCCTTTAACGTGTGTACAGAGCCATCTGTTTTCAATCAGATGAAAAATGAAATGGTAGTATGATGAGGGTCTAATATCGAACCTAATATGCTAACAAGCTCTCCCATGAATTGTGTTCCATCACAGGATATGTTAGCATGGCAATCCTAGCTCTGACCATATTGTATATTTGGATGTACATTAAGCTTTCTATTCACCCTCGATGTAAAACGCATTTCAGTCATGACTGTGGTAACTCAGACCTCTTCAGACACTTATCAGACCTATGAAAACGGAACAGCAAACTTGGATGGCACTTCAATGCAGGAAAAAAAAAATCTAAATGAGGGACGAGTGTGTAATCATTCAGTGACCGGCGACTATGATCTGCAGTGCATTTCAACTCTTCTTGCTACATCCTGTCATCATCCTCCTGTTCACCACAAGAAATGTTACTCTTGCGGGGGCTATAAAGCATATCAATTCTGTTTTGTTGTAACCTCTGCTGATCCACTTCGCTTAGGTAGACTCCCCCGTTGTGACACTGCTGCTCTGCCTTGCCAGGATCAACAGTGGTTTCAGCTCTGTCTATTGACCTCGGTGTGGCTCCACTCAAGAGGCCAATTTTTGGTTTCTACACCCCTCCGTGCTTCTGCCAGGGCTGAAAATGCTCTTCATACTTATGCAGATCCGCCCCCATACCTATTTTAAAGTATCTCTCTCTATCATGTTGGTCATTTTCCTCCCTTTCTTCTTTTTATGTCTGCTTTTTGTTATGTCTGTCTCCTTCTCTCTTGCCTGGTCTCATTCTTTCTCCATTCCAAAGAAACTAAATCTGAATGTGCTTATGCCAATATTACTGCAAGCACTTGGCTAGCTGAATGGAGTCTAGAGAGCTTGTTTTCCCTTTTTTGCACCCATGTCATTGCCATCATCATCATCATCATGATCAAGGCATTAAGATGGTGCAGTTTGTATCATTGTTGCCTCACAGCTATAGAGTCTCTGGTTCAATCCAGAGCTTGATTTCTGCCTGTGTTCAGTTTTGTCCCAACATCACTAAAGCCGTTACATTTACATTTGTGGTATTTAGCAGACGCTTTTATTCAGAGTGATGTACAACATACCCAGAGCAGCCTGGGGAGCAGTTGGAGGTTGCAGTAGTGCTTGAAAGTTTGTGAAGCCTTTAGAATTTTCTATATTTCTGCATAAATATAACCTAAAACATCATCAGATTTTCACACAAGTCCTAAAAGTAGATAAAG
>JAOEHH010000027.1:20327754-20345828 GCA_025447875.1 Notarius cookei | reverse complement strand
GGGCTGATAGAAGTGGCGAAACATTTTACTTTTTATCGTTTCTTTCACAACTTGAATGCGTTGAAACAAAGAATTATAACAAACTAATGCCGCTTACACTAAAATATCGAGGGAAATTTGTAATAACTTTACGGTCGGCAATTTCGACGCGGAAATTCTCGATCGGTCGGGTTACCGGAAACACTTTTTTTTTTTTTTTTTTTTTAAATTTATTATTATTTTTTTTATTTGGCCTAATAAAGCATTTTACAATAGTTTCTTTGTTTATTAAAATCCAGTGAATGTGGATATAATTAAACAATTATTCTACGCAATCTTGTTGCACATGGCTTATAGCCGAATCGGCGCTACGTGCCTCGTTGACTATCAGGTCATATACGACTCGAGTTCATGGAATAATTGTTTAATAGACTCCTGCTTCTGTTCACTTCTGACACCAAGATTGAACAAACAAAATTCTGCTACTGGAATCATTACTCATCTGAAGCACTCAGCACACATTACACCGATACTCCAACCATTATACTTGTTACCACTTTCTCACAGAAGATAATACAAGCTACTTCTTGTACACCTTTATTGTGCAATGCTTTCTTTGCACCATATCTCGATAAGGTATTCTGTCTTCTCCACTGATCATAGCAACCCTTTTCCTACCATCAGGAAACTTAAAACGGGAAATGATGAAACAAGTTGAACCAATCATTTTACTTATAGTGCAGCACTGAATGCAGAAAACTTCACTTGATGCAGACCACCATCATAGTCTGGTTACCTACAAGTGAGCTAACAAGCGAGCTCCAAATGACTGTTTTCAGACATTGGGTTTCTGAACTTTTCAAAAACATCTGCCAAGCTCCAAAAAAAACCTAGTACTGGGTCCAGAACAAACCTCAAAAGTAAAAATTACCTTAAATCACAATGATCTGCAGCTTTACTTCCTGATCCAGTAAAATACATTGACATTGCCAACTGCTATTACAAACTGCGCTTTCTTTTTTTTTTTTTTTCTTTAGCTCACCGGCCATTGGCCGATGAGCTACTGCCATCATGTGTCATCCATCCATTCATCGTCCGTCTGTCTGTCCGTCCATCTACAATTCACGAAAATCGCTACTCGTCACTGAATTTTCAATGGATTTTGATTGATTGTTTTGTTTGGAAGATCTAATCAGTCTGCAAAAAAGTTACTCCCTGGTTTTGTGATTTCTCATTAACAAGTTGCTAATTAGGCCGGTTAATGAACTTTCAGGAAAATTGCGACTCCTCCCTGAGTTTTCGCTGGATTTTGATTCTGATTGTTTTATTTTGAAGATTAAATTGTTCTCATGAAGAACAACTTCTGTAATTATAAACAAGTCTGGCTTCTCATGGTACGGCCATGTGAGCTGCTGCGTCGCTGACGCTCTTTTTTTTTTTTTTATTCTGCTTATTTTATGATTGGACAATTATGATATTTAGTATGACATACACAGAATCTATTATGATAATTACACTGGGTCTATCTCTACCTCCCTGACCCCTCCAGGATCGCACAAGAGTCAGCAGCTGTCCCTTGCAAAAATCACCCATTTTGTAACGACACTTATTGCCATCTCTAAACTTTTTTCTTAATATCTTAATTTCGGGCTGGCGGCATGCTGGCATAGTGGTTAGCACTGTTGCCTCACAGCAAGAAGGCTCTGGGTTCAAGCCCAGCGGCTGGCGAGGGCTTTTCTGTGTGGAGTTTGCATGTTGTCCACGTGGGTTTCCTCCGGGTGCTCTGGTTTCCCTCACAGTCCAAAGACATGCAGGTTAGGCTAATTGGTGGCTCTAAATTGACCGTAGGTGTGGATGTGAATGGTTGTTTGTCTCTATGCATCAGTCCTGCAATGACCTGGCGACTTATTCAGGGTGTACCCCACCTCTTGCTCATAGTTAGCTGGGATAGGCTCCAGCTTGCTCACGACCCTGCACAAGATAAGCGATCATGGATAACGGATGGATGGATTTAGTGCTTAATTATAGCATAGCTAATCATAGCACTGGATTAGCCTAGTCTTTCTCTTTCCCAGTGAACAAAGAAATGATTCTACGCATGCGCAGCAGAAAGCTCTTTCATTGGTTATTCGCCTCAGCGCCGATGTGTGACATCATGTCTTGACAACATGCAATATTGTAAACCATATTCAACACTCATTCTCCATTCAGAGAATGGCCTTGCCCCTTACGTGCAGAAAATCCAGAGAAAATCACTGCACGTAAGGGGCAAGGACGAAAACCAACATTGAAAGACCATGACCTTCAGCCCTTCAGACAGCACTGCATTAAAAACCAGCATGATCGTATAAAGGATATATTACTACATGGGCTCTAGAACAATTTGGAGAACTGTTGTTGGTAAACACAGTTCATCGCTGCATCTACCATGTAAAGCAAAAGCCATATATAAACAACATCCAGAAAACCCTGCCGACTTCTCTGAGCCCGAGCTCATCTGAGATGGACTCATGCAAAGTAGAAAAGTGTGCTGTGGCCTGACAAGTTCACATTTTGAAATGCTTTTAGAATTCATGGAAGTTGTGTCCTCCAGGCTAAAGAGGAAAAGGACCATCCAGATTGTTACCAGCAATCTGTGATGGTATCTGTTATCTCAGATGATATGGGGGTGTCAGTGCCCATGACATGGGTAACTTGCACATCTGTGAAGGCATGATTAATGCTGTAAGGTACATACAGGTTTTGGAGCAACAGATGCGGTCATCCAGACGACGTCTTTTTCAGGGACGTCCCTGCTTATTCCTGCAAAACAATGCAAAGCCACATTCTGCATGTGTTACAACAGTGTGGCTTCATAGTAAAAGAACGTGGGTGCTAAACTGGCCTGCCTGCCTTCCATTGAAAAAGTGGAAAAAGTGACCGCTTATGAAGCACAAAATATGACAAACTGTTTTGCAACTGAAGTCAAACAAGAATTGGAAAGAATTCATGTTCAAAATTTAAATGATTATCGTCCTCAATTCCCACATGCTTACTGAGTGTTGTTAAAAGAAATGGTGATCTAACACAGTGGTAAACATGCCCTTGTCCCAACTGTTTTGGAACATGTTGCAGGTATCAAATTCAGGATGAACGTATGTTTACAAAAAAAAAAAGTTTCAGTCTGAACATTAAATATATTGTCTTTGTATTGTATTCAATTGAATATAGATTGAAAAAGGATTGGCAAATCATTGCATTCGGATTTTGTTGACATTTTCCAGTGTCCCAACTTTGTTGGGATCGGAATTGCAGGAAGGGCGTTCCTTTGCTCTCAAAACAGCTTCAATTCTTCCTATCATCGATTCCACAAGATGTTGGAAACATTCTTTTGAGATTGTGGTCCATGTTGACATGATTGAATCTCACACATCCTGCAGATTTCTCAGGTGTGCTTTCATGCTCAGATCTCCCGGTCTTCCACATCCCAAAGGTGTTCTGTTGGATTCAGATCCAGTGACTGTGAAGGCCACTGAAGAACAATGAACTCATCTTTATGAAACCAGTTTGAGATTACTTTTACTTCGTGGCATGGTTGCACTATCATGCTGGAAGTAGCCATTTGTGACCATGCACATGGTTCGCAACAATACTCACAGGCTGTGGCATTCAAATGATAACTGTTTGGTATTAAGGGGCCCAACATGTGCAAAGAAAACATTCTCCATGCTATTACACCACCTCCATCAGCCTGGACTGTTGACATAAAACAGGTTGGGTCCATTGATTCATGCTGTTGGTGCCAAATTATGAACCTGCCATCTGTCTACCTCAGCAGAAGTCAGGATTCATCAGACCAGGCTACATTTTTCCAGTTTTCAACTGTCCAATTTTGGTGAGCCTATGCACACTGCAGCCTCAGTTTTCTGTGCTTGATTGACGGACGTGGAGGCCAACATGGTCTTCTGCTGTTGTAGCCCATCTGCCTGAAGGTTCAACATGTTGTACATTCTGAGATGCTTTTCTGCTCACCACAATTATACAGAGTGGTTATCCGAGTTACTATAGGCTTTCTGTCAGCTCAAACCAGTCTGACCATTCCCCATTGATCTCATCACCAAGGTGTTTCCGTCTGCAGAACAGCCGCTCACTAGATGTTTCTTCTTTATTGCATTTTTTCTGAGTAAACTCTAGAGACTGTTATGCATGAAAATCCCAGATCAGCAGTCATAGAAATACTCGGACCCACCCGTATGGCACCACCAATTATGTCACGGCCAAAATCAGTGAGATAATATTTTTTCCCCATTCTGATGATCATTACCCAAAGCTGCTGGTCTGGACCTGCACAATTTTATCCACTGCACTGTTGCCACATGACTGGCTGAATAGATAATTGCATGAATTAGTGTGTAAATTGGTCCACAAAACATTTTCCCAGAAGTGTTGTGGAGTGTCGAGGTGCTCTTTGGCAAACTTCAGGAACACAGCAATTTTTTTTTTTTTAAGAGAGCAACATTTTCCTCCATGGTGTTCTGCTACAAATACCCTGCCTTTTCAATGTTTTGCCTATGATATAACCAGTTCCAATGATTCCTTCAAGCTCTTAGCGGTTACTCTAGGGTTCTTTTTTTACCTCACTGAGGATTCCATGTTGGGCCTTTGGAGTAATCTTGACTGGGTGCCCACTTCTAGGGAGACTAGCCACAGTACTAAATCATCTCAACTGTGGACTGATGAATATCTAAACTCACCGATATTGCTTTGTAACCCTTTCAAGCTTTATGCAATTCAACAATTTTTTTTTTTTATCCTTTTACCAAATCACCAGTTGTTGTTCGTCCCTCATGGTCAAGGATGACCATAGACTCACTGACTGGGCTGGTGGGTCCACAGATGGCTAACAAGTCCAATGCGGGCCCGGAAAGCTCTCCCACATGTTGTGCACAGGTGGGTGGCTGTGGTGCTCTGGGAAGTGTTATCTCTCATTTACCGGGCTGCAGGAGTGGGGGTTTTTTTGTTTTCAGCATTGTGGGCACCGGTGTGGATTTGGCTGCACCACTTTGATCGACTTTGGCCAAGCAGTTCCCAGGTGTTGACATCAATGTTAAGGTCCTTCAATGATGATTTGAGACAGGTCTTTGAACCTCTTCTTTTGTCCTCCAACTGAGCACTTGCCCCTGCTGAGCTCACCATATAGCAGTTACTTTGGGATGCGGTGGTCAGGCATGCAGCTGACATGCCCAGCCCATCTTACCTGCGCCTTTTGCAAGAGGGTGAAGAAGCTTGGGATGTTGGCCCGCTGGAGCACTTCAGTATCCAGGATCTTTTCTTGCCATCGGACGTGCAGGATGCTACGATGACATCTCATGTGGAGGTGATCAAGTTGTCTTGCGTGTCTCCGGTAAATAGTCCAAGACTCGCAAGCATATAGTAGGGTTGTGAGAACAACTGCTCGGTAAACCTTCAGCTTGGTGGTATGGCTAATACTCCTGCACTCATGTATGTTTTTCCATAGTCTGCCAAAGGCAGTGCTGGCTTTGGAGATTCTGCTGTTGACCTCTTTGTCGATGTTAACTGCTTTTCAGAATGTACTGCCAAGGTAGGTGAACTTGTCGACAGTCTGCAAGATTTGTCCTAAATCACAGCTGCTTATGGCACAGTGAACTACAGGGCACTTCTACTAAAAGTGACCTAAACAGTTCAGAACACCATCATGGTTTGTATAATATAGTTACTTCTTGTCAATTGGTGATTCTTCATGGAAATGGCCCTGTGGCCGTGGCCAAGCAGCAGTCTGTGAATGGAGGGTGGGGTCAGGGAAGGTAAGTGGCTAAGTCATTCCACCTGCTGTCAATTAGTGTGTGTGTGTGTGTGTGTGTGTGTGTTACAAGGACGGAGCATAAAAGGAGAGAGAGCAGAGAAAGGGAGCTCTCTCCCCAACCACAGTGTGTGAGTGAGTGATTGATGGAGAGGCTTTTCAAGCAAACTTAAAAGGCGAATAAAAAGATATTCGTACAAATATCAACTCTCGCCTGCTGTGCTTCTGTGCTCCCAAGTTTCGGCACCACTGTAAAACTTCCTGATGTGGGTGGAGCACAGAAGCACGGCAGGCGAGAGTTTGTACGAATATCTTTTTATTCGGCTTTTCAGCTTGCTTGCTTCCTTTCATCCATCCATCCATCACACACACGCGCATTGTGGTTGGGGAGAGAGCGCTCTTTCTCTGCTCTCTCTCCTTTTATGCTCCGTCCCTATAACAGACATTAATTGACAGCAGGTGGAATGACTTAGCCACTTACCTTCCCTCCATTCACAGACTGCTGCTTGGCCACGCCCCAGCTGCCACAAACCCATCTGAAGCAGTGAACACACACATGCACGCACACAAGTGAGCAATGAGCGCAGACACACACCCAGAGCAGTGGGCAGCTATGCTACAGCACCCAGGGAGCAGTTGTGGATTAGGTGCACTTGCTCAAAGGCACTTCAGCCCAACCTCAGGCCAAGGCTGCCCCATGTTAACCTAACCGCATGTCTTTGAACTGTGGGGGGGGAACTGGCATACCCAGAGGAAACCCACACAGACATGCAAACTCCGTACAGAAAGGCCCCCCATCAGCCGCTGGGCTCGAACCCAGAATATTCTTGCTGTGAAGCGACAGTGCTAACCACTGCACCACCATGCTGCCATGGATCTCATTTTGTGCTGGAACATATTTGGGCCTCTTGGTTCCAGTCAAGAGGAACTCTACAGTAGACAGTTGTGTGCATCAGACTTTGTGGCAAATATGAGGAAGGCTGTACATATGGGTATGATGGGCAGGTGTGTCCAAACTTTTGACCAAGTAGTGTACATGCCTGACACCACTTAGTATTCTTATTGTCCTCTTTGGTGCGTCACTGAAGCTTAAATGTGTACTGATGTGTCTTTTAATTGGCTTCTTGCAGGTTGTTAAAGCTTATGACCGTGCTGAACAGGAATGGGTCGCGATCAAAATCATCAAGAACAAGAAGGCTTTTCTGAATCAAGCTCAGATTGAAGTGCGGCTGCTGGAGCTCATGAACAAACATGATACAGAAATGAAATATTACATAGGTATTAAATTCAGATAACGTTTTGAATCTTGGGCTACATGGTGTATTCATGATGCAGTTTATTGTATAAACTATAATTGTTTTTCTATTTGTGTGTATTACATTACATTGTTTTCAGGAAAATAATTTTTCAGTTCAATAAAGCCCCTTAATACATTTTTTTTTTTTTTCCCCTCCCCACCTTTAGTTCATCTGAAGCGGCACTTCATGTTTCGGAATCACCTTTGTTTAGTGTTTGAAATGTTATCATACAACTTGTATGATTTGTTACGAAACACGAACTTCAGAGGAGTTTCTTTAAATCTGACACGGAAGTTTGCCCAGCAGCTCTGCACAGCACTGCTGTTTCTTGCCACTCCTGAACTCAGCATCATCCACTGTGACCTCAAGCCAGAGAACATCCTACTATGTAACCCCAAGAGAAGCGCCATTAAAATAGTGGACTTTGGAAGCTCCTGCCAACTGGGACAGAGGGTATAATTAGAACGGTTTCTCTCATCGTCTGTGTGTGTGTTTTTTTCCTTTCTTAATTGTTTAAATGTAATTGCATCTTTTTCAGATATATCAGTATATCCAGAGTCGATTCTATCGCTCCCCTGAAGTGCTATTAGGAATGCCGTATGATCTGGCAATAGACATGTGGTCTTTGGGGTGCATACTGGTGGAGATGCATACAGGAGAGCCTCTGTTCAGTGGAGCCAATGAGGTGAGAAACCTCATGATTGAGTCAGTAAAAAGCAGTTTTTTGTTTTGTTTTTTTAAACTTTAACAGTGTGGCTACAGTGAATTATTTAATTTGGGTTGGGAGGTTCTCAACTAAATGTCTAAAGATCCATCATGGATTGTCTGTGTCAGAAAATCTAAGATTTGTAACAAATAAACATAGCAGCCCACTGAGGAGGTCATCGTACTATCAAATTGTACAGTATATTGGTTTGGTGTTATGTTTCTATTTTGTGCTTAATTGTTGACATATACAGTATGTGTGTGTCGAGGGAAAAAATGAAAGCTCTTTTCTTTTCACTCAGGTGGACCAAATGAACAAAATTGTTGAAGTCCTTGGTATCCCACCCAGTCACATAATGGACCTAGCACCAAAAGCCAGAAAGTTTTTTGAGAAATTATCAGATGGGACGTGGAGCATTAAGAAGACCAAAGATGGAAAAAGGGTGTGTTTTTATTTCTGTTTTTCTATGGACTATCGTGAGCTTGTATGTGCATTACTAAGTTGTTTGTTTGTCAACAGTACAAACCTCCAGCTTCTCGTAAACTCCATACCATTTTGGGGGTGGAGGCTGGTGGACCTGGCGGTCGAAGAGCTGGTGAATCTGGCCATGCAGTGGCTGACTACTTGAAGTTCAAGGACCTTGTGCTCAGAATGCTAGACTACGACCCCAAGACTCGAATCCAGCCCTACTATGCGCTCCAGCACAGCTTCTTTAAGAAGACTGCAGATGAAGGAACCAACACAAGCAGCAGTGTTTCAACAAGTCCTGCACTTGAGCATTCGCAGTCCTCAGGGACCACTTCTAGTACATCCTCAAGCTCAGGTGCCCTGCAAATAGAGTCCCACTTTGTCTACTCAGTGGTCCCTGCTTACAGCAATCAAGTGACTCAATAAGTGCTATTAAGAGGTTTTACCTTGATCTATGAATAACATCAAAATGCAACTTCATTCAACTTCCTTCTTAGAGAAGATGATGGTATTCCTGCATTAAAATAGGTTCTACTGAGGCTAAACATTATAAAGCTGTTTGTTTATTTATGCAACACACATACGGTTTTGGTTAGATCCAGATTGGTTTCGTTTTGCCTGACACACAATAAGAGAATAAAACGGGCCTATAGCTCGTCTTCTGTTAAAAGAGCTTGTCTGCTGAACACAAAACTGCTTTTTCTGTGGTACCCTTATTTGCAGGGCCATTAACATGCCGCCTTAAAATCAAACCCAACAAAAATATTTTTGCAAGATTAAATATATATATATTTAATCTTGCAAAAATATTTTTGTTGGGTTTGATTTTAAGGCGGCATGTTAATGGCCCTGCAAATAAGGGTACCACAGAAAAAGCAGTTTTGTGTTCAGCAGACAAGCTCTTTTAACAGAAGACGAGCTATAGGCCCGTTTTATTCTCTTATTGTGTGTCAGGCAAAACGAAACCAATCTGGATCTAACCAAAACCGTATGTGTGTTGCATAAATAAACAAACAGCTTTATAATGTTTAGCCTCAGTAGAACCTATTTTAATGCAGGAATACCATCATCTTCTCTAAGAAGGAAGTTGAATGAAGTTGCATTTTGATGTTATTCATAGATCAAGGTAAAACCTCTTAATAGCACTTATTGAGTCACTTGATTGCTGTAAGCAGGGACCACTGAGTAGACAAAGTGGGACTCTATTTGCAGGGCACCTGAGCTTGAGGATGTACTAGAAGTGGTCCCTGAGGACTGCGAATGCTCAAGTGCAGGACTTGTTGAAACACTGCTGCTTGTGTTGGTTCCTTCATCTGCAGTCTTCTTAAAGAAGCTGTGCTGGAGCGCATAGTAGGGCTGGATTCGAGTCTTGGGGTCGTAGTCTAGCATTCTGAGCACAAGGTCCTTGAACTTCAAGTAGTCAGCCACTGCATGGCCAGATTCACCAGCTCTTCGACCGCCAGGTCCACCAGCCTCCACCCCCAAAATGGTATGGAGTTTACGAGAAGCTGGAGGTTTGTACTGTTGACAAACAAACAACTTAGTAATGCACATACAAGCTCACGATAGTCCATAGAAAAACAGAAATAAAAACACACCCTTTTTCCATCTTTGGTCTTCTTAATGCTCCACGTCCCATCTGATAATTTCTCAAAAAACTTTCTGGCTTTTGGTGCTAGGTCCATTATGTGACTGGGTGGGATACCAAGGACTTCAACAATTTTGTTCATTTGGTCCACCTGAGTGAAAAGAAAAGAGCTTTCATTTTTTCCCTCGACACACACATACTGTATATGTCAACAATTAAGCACAAAATAGAAACATAACACCAAACCAATATACTGTACAATTTGATAGTACGATGACCTCCTCAGTGGGCTGCTATGTTTATTTGTTACAAATCTTAGATTTTCTGACACAGACAATCCATGATGGATCTTTAGACATTTAGTTGAGAACCTCCCAACCCAAATTAAATAATTCACTGTAGCCACACTGTTAAAGTTTAAAAAAACAAAACAAAAAACTGCTTTTTACTGACTCAATCATGAGGTTTCTCACCTCATTGGCTCCACTGAACAGAGGCTCTCCTGTATGCATCTCCACCAGTATGCACCCCAAAGACCACATGTCTATTGCCAGATCATACGGCATTCCTAATAGCACTTCAGGGGAGCGATAGAATCGACTCTGGATATACTGATATATCTGAAAAAGATGCAATTACATTTAAACAATTAAGAAAGGAAAAAAACACACACACAGACGATGAGAGAAACCGTTCTAATTATACCCTCTGTCCCAGTTGGCAGGAGCTTCCAAAGTCCACTATTTTAATGGCGCTTCTCTTGGGGTTACATAGTAGGATGTTCTCTGGCTTGAGGTCACAGTGGATGATGCTGAGTTCAGGAGTGGCAAGAAACAGCAGTGCTGTGCAGAGCTGCTGGGCAAACTTCCGTGTCAGATTTAAAGAAACTCCTCTGAAGTTCGTGTTTCGTAACAAATCATACAAGTTGTATGATAACATTTCAAACACTAAACAAAGGTGATTCCGAAACATGAAGTGCCGCTTCAGATGAACTAAAGGTGGGGAGGGGAAAAAAAAAAAAAATGTATTAAGGGGCTTTATTGAACTGAAAAATTATTTTCCTGAAAACAATGTAATGTAATACACACAAATAGAAAAACAATTATAGTTTATACAATAAACTGCATCATGAATACACCATGTAGCCCAAGATTCAAAACGTTATCTGAATTTAATACCTATGTAATATTTCATTTCTGTATCATGTTTGTTCATGAGCTCCAGCAGCCGCACTTCAATCTGAGCTTGATTCAGAAAAGCCTTCTTGTTCTTGATGATTTTGATCGCGACCCATTCCTGTTCAGCACGGTCATAAGCTTTAACAACCTGCAAGAAGCCAATTAAAAGACACATCAGTACACATTTAAGCTTCAGTGACGCACCAAAGAGGACAATAAGAATACTAAGTGGTGTCAGGCATGTACACTACTTGGTCAAAAGTTTGGACACACCTGCCCATCATACCCATATGTACAGCCTTCCTCATATTTGCCACAAAGTCTGATGCACACAACTGTCTACTGTAGAGTTCCTCTTGACTGGAACCAAGAGGCCCAAATATGTTCCAGCACAAAATGAGATCCATGGCAGCATGGTGGTGCAGTGGTTAGCACTGTCGCTTCACAGCAAGAATATTCTGGGTTCGAGCCCAGCGGCTGATGGGGGGCCTTTCTGTACGGAGTTTGCATGTCTGTGTGGGTTTCCTCTGGGTATGCCAGTTCCCCCCCCACAGTTCAAAGACATGCGGTTAGGTTAACATGGGGCAGCCTTGGCCTGAGGTTGGGCTGAAGTGCCTTTGAGCAAGTGCACCTAATCCACAACTGCTCCCTGGGTGCTGTAGCATAGCTGCCCACTGCTCTGGGTGTGTGTCTGCGCTCATTGCTCACTTGTGTGCGTGCATGTGTGTGTTCACTGCTTCAGATGGGTTTGTGGCAGCTGGGGCGTGGCCAAGCAGCAGTCTGTGAATGGAGGGAAGGTAAGTGGCTAAGTCATTCCACCTGCTGTCAATTAATGTCTGTTATAGGGACGGAGCATAAAAGGAGAGAGAGCAGAGAAAGAGCGCTCTCTCCCCAACCACAATGCGCGTGTGTGTGATGGATGGATGGATGAAAGGAAGCAAGCAAGCTGAAAAGCCGAATAAAAAGATATTCGTACAAACTCTCGCCTGCCGTGCTTCTGTGCTCCACCCACATCAGGAAGTTTTACAGTGGTGCCGAAACTTGGGAGCACAGAAGCACAGCAGGCGAGAGTTGATATTTGTACGAATATCTTTTTATTCGCCTTTTAAGTTTGCTTGAAAAGCCTCTCCATCAATCACTCACTCACACACTGTGGTTGGGGAGAGAGCTCCCTTTCTCTGCTCTCTCTCCTTTTATGCTCCGTCCTTGTAACACACACACACACACACACACACACACTAATTGACAGCAGGTGGAATGACTTAGCCACTTACCTTCCCTGACCCCACCCTCCATTCACAGACTGCTGCTTGGCCACGGCCACAGGGCCATTTCCATGAAGAATCACCAATTGACAAGAAGTAACTATATTATACAAACCATGATGGTGTTCTGAACTGTTTAGGTCACTTTTAGTAGAAGTGCCCTGTAGTTCACTGTGCCATAAGCAGCTGTGATTTAGGACAAATCTTGCAGACTGTCGACAAGTTCACCTACCTTGGCAGTACATTCTGAAAAGCAGTTAACATCGACAAAGAGGTCAACAGCAGAATCTCCAAAGCCAGCACTGCCTTTGGCAGACTATGGAAAAACATACATGAGTGCAGGAGTATTAGCCATACCACCAAGCTGAAGGTTTACCGAGCAGTTGTTCTCACAACCCTACTATATGCTTGCGAGTCTTGGACTATTTACCGGAGACACGCAAGACAACTTGATCACCTCCACATGAGATGTCATCGTAGCATCCTGCACGTCCGATGGCAAGAAAAGATCCTGGATACTGAAGTGCTCCAGCGGGCCAACATCCCAAGCTTCTTCACCCTCTTGCAAAAGGCGCAGGTAAGATGGGCTGGGCATGTCAGCTGCATGCCTGACCACCGCATCCCAAAGTAACTGCTATATGGTGAGCTCAGCAGGGGCAAGTGCTCAGTTGGAGGACAAAAGAAGAGGTTCAAAGACCTGTCTCAAATCATCATTGAAGGACCTTAACATTGATGTCAACACCTGGGAACTGCTTGGCCAAAGTCGATCAAAGTGGTGCAGCCAAATCCACACCGGTGCCCACAATGCTGAAAACAAAAAAACCCCCACTCCTGCAGCCCGGTAAATGAGAGATAACACTTCCCAGAGCACCACAGCCACCCACCTGTGCACAACATGTGGGAGAGCTTTCCGGGCCCGCATTGGACTTGTTAGCCATCTGTGGACCCACCAGCCCAGTCAGTGAGTCTATGGTCATCCTTGACCATGAGGGACGAACAACAACTGGTGATTTGGTAAAAGGATAAAAAAAAAAAATTGTTGAATTGCATAAAGCTTGAAAGGGTTACAAAGCAATATCGGTGAGTTTAGATATTCATCAGTCCACAGTTGAGATGATTTAGTACTGTGGCTAGTCTCCCTAGAAGTGGGCACCCAGTCAAGATTACTCCAAAGGCCCAACATGGAATCCTCAGTGAGGTAAAAAAAGAACCCTAGAGTAACCGCTAAGAGCTTGAAGGAATCATTGGAACTGGTTATATCATAGGCAAAACATTGAAAAGGCAGGGTATTTGTAGCAGAACACCATGGAGGAAAATGTTGCTCTCTTAAAAAAAAAAAAATTGCTGTGTTCCTGAAGTTTGCCAAAGAGCACCTCGACACTCCACAACACTTCTGGGAAAATGTTTTGTGGACCAATTTACACACTAATTCATGCAATTATCTATTCAGCCAGTCATGTGGCAACAGTGCAGTGGATAAAATTGTGCAGGTCCAGACCAGCAGCTTTGGGTAATGATCATCAGAATGGGGAAAAAATATTATCTCACTGATTTTGGCCGTGACATAATTGGTGGTGCCATACGGGTGGGTCCGAGTATTTCTATGACTGCTGATCTGGGATTTTCATGCATAACAGTCTCTAGAGTTTACTCAGAAAAAATGCAATAAAGAAGAAACATCTAGTGAGCGGCTGTTCTGCAGACGGAAACACCTTGGTGATGAGATCAATGGGGAATGGTCAGACTGGTTTGAGCTGACAGAAAGCCTATAGTAACTCGGATAACCACTCTGTATAATTGTGGTGAGCAGAAAAGCATCTCAGAATGTACAACATGTTGAACCTTCAGGCAGATGGGCTACAACAGCAGAAGACCATGTTGGCCTCCACGTCCGTCAATCAAGCACAGAAAACTGAGGCTGCAGTGTGCATAGGCTCACCAAAATTGGACAGTTGAAAACTGGAAAAATGTAGCCTGGTCTGATGAATCCTGACTTCTGCTGAGGTAGACAGATGGCAGGTTCATAATTTGGCACCAACAGCATGAATCAATGGACCCAACCTGTTTTATGTCAACAGTCCAGGCTGATGGAGGTGGTGTAATAGCATGGAGAATGTTTTCTTTGCACATGTTGGGCCCCTTAATACCAAACAGTTATCATTTGAATGCCACAGCCTGTGAGTATTGTTGCGAACCATGTGCATGGTCACAAATGGCTACTTCCAGCATGATAGTGCAACCATGCCACGAAGTAAAAGTAATCTCAAACTGGTTTCATAAAGATGAGTTCATTGTTCTTCAGTGGCCTTCACAGTCACTGGATCTGAATCCAACAGAACACCTTTGGGATGTGGAAGACCGGGAGATCTGAGCATGAAAGCACACCTGAGAAATCTGCAGGATGTGTGAGATTCAATCATGTCAACATGGACCACAATCTCAAAAGAATGTTTCCAACATCTTGTGGAATCGATGATAGGAAGAATTGAAGCTGTTTTGAGAGCAAAGGAACGCCCTTCCTGCAATTCCGATCCCAACAAAGTTGGGACACTGGAAAATGTCAACAAAATCCGAATGCAATGATTTGCCAATCCTTTTTCAATCTATATTCAATTGAATACAATACAAAGACAATATATTTAATGTTCAGACTGAAACTTTTTTTTTTTGTAAACATACGTTCATCCTGAATTTGATACCTGCAACATGTTCCAAAACAGTTGGGACAAGGGCATGTTTACCACTGTGTTAGATCACCATTTCTTTTAACAACACTCAGTAAGCATGTGGGAATTGAGGACGATAATCATTTAAATTTTGAACATGAATTCTTTCCAATTCTTGTTTGACTTCAGTTGCAAAACAGTTTGTCATATTTTGTGCTTCATAAGCGGTCACTTTTTCCACTTTTTCAATGGAAGGCAGGCAGGCCAGTTTAGCACCCACGTTCTTTTACTATGAAGCCACACTGTTGTAACACATGCAGAATGTGGCTTTGCATTGTTTTGCAGGAATAAGCAGGGACGTCCCTGAAAAAGACGTCGTCTGGATGACCGCATCTGTTGCTCCAAAACCTGTATGTACCTTACAGCATTAATCATGCCTTCACAGATGTGCAAGTTACCCATGTCATGGGCACTGACACCCCCATATCATCTGAGATAACAGATACCATCACAGATTGCTGGTAACAATCTGGATGGTCCTTTTCCTCTTTAGCCTGGAGGACACAACTTCCATGAATTCTAAAAGCATTTCAAAATGTGAACTTGTCAGGCCACAGCACACTTTTCTACTTTGCATGAGTCCATCTCAGATGAGCTCGGGCTCAGAGAAGTCGGCAGGGTTTTCTGGATGTTGTTTATATATGGCTTTTGCTTTACATGGTAGATGCAGCGATGAACTGTGTTTACCAACAACAGTTCTCCAAATTGTTCTAGAGCCCATGTAGTAATATATCCTTTATACGATCATGCTGGTTTTTAATGCAGTGCTGTCTGAAGGGCTGAAGGTCATGGTCTTTCAATGTTGGTTTTCGTCCTTGCCCCTTACGTGCAGTGATTTTCTCTGGATTTTCTGCACGTAAGGGGCAAGGCCATTCTCTGAATGGAGAATGAGTGTTGAATATGGTTTACAATATTGCATGTTGTCAAGACATGATGTCACACATCGGCGCTGAGGCGAATAACCAATGAAAGAGCTTTCTGCTGCGCATGCGTAGAATCATTTCTTTGTTCACTGGGAAAGAGAAAGACTAGGCTAATCCAGTGCTATGATTAGCTATGCTATAATTAAGCACTAAATCCATCCATCCGTTATCCATGATCGCTTATCTTGTGCAGGGTCGTGAGCAAGCTGGAGCCTATCCCAGCTAACTATGAGCAAGAGGTGGGGTACACCCTGAATAAGTCGCCAGGTCATTGCAGGACTGATGCATAGAGACAAACAACCATTCACATCCACACCTACGGTCAATTTAGAGCCACCAATTAGCCTAACCTGCATGTCTTTGGACTGTGAGGGAAACCAGAGCACCCGGAGGAAACCCACGTGGACAACATGCAAACTCCACACAGAAAAGCCCTCGCCAGCCGCTGGGCTTGAACCCAGAGCCTTCTTGCTGTGAGGCAACAGTGCTAACCACTATGCCAGCATGCCGCCAGCCCGAAATTAAGATATTAAGAAAAAAGTTTAGAGATGGCAATAAGTGTCGTTACAAAATGGGTGATTTTTGCAAGGGACAGCTGCTGACTCTTGTGCGATCCTGGAGGGGTCAGGGAGGTAGAGATAGACCCAGTGTAATTATCATAATAGATTCTGTGTATGTCATACTAAATATCATAATTGTCCAATCATAAAATAAGCAGAATAAAAAAAAAAAAAAGAGCGTCAGCGACGCAGCAGCTCACATGGCCGTACCATGAGAAGCCAGACTTGTTTATAATTACAGAAGTTGTTCTTCATGAGAACAATTTAATCTTCAAAATAAAACAATCAGAATCAAAATCCAGCGAAAACTCAGGGAGGAGTCGCAATTTTCCTGAAAGTTCATTAACCGGCCTAATTAGCAACTTGTTAATGAGAAATCACAAAACCAGGGAGTAACTTTTTTGCAGACTGATTAGATCTTCCAAACAAAACAATCAATCAAAATCCATTGAAAATTCAGTGACGAGTAGCGATTTTCGTGAATTGTAGATGGACGGACAGACAGACGGACGATGAATGGATGGATGACACATGATGGCAGTAGCTCATCGGCCAATGGCCGGTGAGCTAAAGAAAAAAAAAAAAAAAGAAAGCGCAGTTTGTAATAGCAGTTGGCAATGTCAATGTATTTTACTGGATCAGGAAGTAAAGCTGCAGATCATTGTGATTTAAGGTAATTTTTACTTTTGAGGTTTGTTCTGGACCCAGTACTAGGTTTTTTTTGGAGCTTGGCAGATGTTTTTGAAAAGTTCAGAAACCCAATGTCTGAAAACAGTCATTTGGAGCTCGCTTGTTAGCTCACTTGTAGGTAACCAGACTATGATGGTGGTCTGCATCAAGTGAAGTTTTCTGCATTCAGTGCTGCACTATAAGTAAAATGATTGGTTCAACTTGTTTCATCATTTCCCGTTTTAAGTTTCCTGATGGTAGGAAAAGGGTTGCTATGATCAGTGGAGAAGACAGAATACCTTATCGAGATATGGTGCAAAGAAAGCATTGCACAATAAAGGTGTACAAGAAGTAGCTTGTATTATCTTCTGTGAGAAAGTGGTAACAAGTATAATGGTTGGAGTATCGGTGTAATGTGTGCTGAGTGCTTCAGATGAGTAATGATTCCAGTAGCAGAATTTTGTTTGTTCAATCTTGGTGTCAGAAGTGAACAGAAGCAGGAGTCTATTAAACAATTATTCCATGAACTCGAGTCGTATATGACCTGATAGTCAACGAGGCACGTAGCGCCGATTCGGCTATAAGCCATGTGCAACAAGATTGCGTAGAATAATTGTTTAATTATATCCACATTCACTGGATTTTAATAAACAAAGAAACTATTGTAAAATGCTTTATTAGGCCAAATAAAAAAAATAATAATAAATTTAAAAAAAAAAAAAAAAAAAAAGTGTTTCCGGTAACCCGACCGATCGAGAATTTCCGCGTCGAAATTGCCGACCGTAAAGTTATTACAAATTTCCCTCGATATTTTAGTGTAAGCGGCATTAGTTTGTTATAATTCTTTGTTTCAACGCATTCAAGTTGTGAAAGAAACGATAAAAAGTAAAATGTTTCGCCACTTCTATCAGCCC
>JAOEHH010000027.1:19943957-19956419 GCA_025447875.1 Notarius cookei | reverse complement strand
TGTAAATAAAAATAAATTAAATAAAAATTGTGAAAAGTGTGTCGTCTAATGTAATGGACTACACATTGTAATCTAGTAAGTGTGGAAATTCTCATGCATACTCCTAGAAGGACAATTTATTGGAAAAAGTTACTTAAGTTCATGTGATGAAGTAAATGTAATGCGTTACTTCCCACCCCGTGTAGCTAATATGAATTTGCAGGTCATGAGTGGATCTACAAAACTACAGAAGCAAATAAAAATCAAACATATGGTCAATCATGTTAATAAAAGAAATACTTTAAAGGTAGACTGCCTTTCAGATTTTTCAAGTTTAAGCCATAGAAAGAATTTTCCCTGATACCTGATTATTTTTATTTAGTGAACCTACAGTACTAAAAAAAATTAGTGGCTAATGAATTCGAGCCACAGACTTCCAATTTTTTTTTAAATACAACAATTAATGAATTCTCTATTTTTTTTCTTGCTTCACCATGACACAATTCAAGATACTACGTCATGCATCATGTGGTGGGCTTTCCCCATTCACGCAAGGCATTGTGGGGTATAAATTTGAAGCAGGAGAGGAAAATGGAGGACGCAAATGAAACGTGAAAGACCGACTACAGTAATGGAAAGCAAGAAGAAAATACATTATGTTGCGAAGGAAAGGAAACGCAGGGCCAAACTAATAAATATCAGCTGTCAGCGAGTGCCTCGGTGTGATCAGCTGTTTGTTTACCAACAGAATGATGTAACTGTCAGTGCACAGTCAAGGTAAACCTGTAGATGGCAGTAATGCAACACAGGATGCCAAATGCCATAAAACCAAAAAGAAGAAGCAGTTAAACCTGCACATGCGCATACCGGACTTCTTCTCTCTACTGCACGAAGCGACTGATTTCATGCACATTATTTGCTCGGGAATCCCCTCAAATTAAATAACTTCCCAGCCACAGAATAGCCTGTTTTTGTTGGGTTTTATTTTATTTTTTTTTTTAGATATTGCAGAAATAAACATTGACCAAATTTCAGAGGGAACTTTCACTGATTTTATGAAATCAAAAGGCTTTAATATTATTTACTGTTTATCTAGTTCTGTTTTTTTAATGAAGAAATGCCTTAAAGTAAATTCTTTTCTTTGGCTGGTGGAAATAGAAAGTAATTTATGATAGTCACAATGATTTTAAGTACAGAAGTTGTTTTCAAATTTTCAATTCAAAGACAGATGTTGACCCGAGAAGTTACAAATTATGTTAAATGATCAGAGTGGAAGAGTTCTGGAGAACTAGATCTGCGTGGTTCATTCTTAATGCTGCAAACAAGGAAAATGTTGGGGTTTTTTTTAAATTGGCATACAGTGCACCCACGTAACAAATGTTCCTTAAGCCTGTGATTAAGAACAGCAACTGCCATGGTTTATATCTCTAAGTCAAGCAACTAAGAAGTTTTAGTCAATTAACAAAACAGTTACAGGACAAATTTTGACAATTTCCAAAAGCAGCATTCAAAATTTCCTTTTAATTTTTATATTTACTCCATAAACATTATTACAAAACTCAGCAAGTTACCAATATTACATTGTCACCATACAGGCGGATTCACAAATATTTAAAACTTTTGCAACAGTTACAACATAAACCAGAATACTAGAATAATTTACATGAAAAAAAATCTATAAAACAGCAAGTAGTTCACAAATTAGATTTTTGTCTTCATTTTTCTTCAATTATGTATTTGTGTTTTTCACAGTAACACAATACTCCCACAACAAGGTCAATTTCGTTGTACAAAACTCCCAACAAAAATGTCGATAATTGTTTTTAAGGTTACTTGATATTTTGGTTTTTAAAACCAGAAACCTTTTTATCTATCCTTTTCACTGCCTGCATAGGCACAAAAAAGGTTACTCACACATACTAATACTTCACAGCACTTTCTAAGAAAAATATACACTTACAAAATATGTTACAAATTGGCACGGATAAAAATATACAGTATTTTTTATGTCAAGAGTTTGTAAAGAATCCTTCTAATATGAACTCTAGACAATATTATAAAGCTCCATAGTATTTTCAATCAAAAAGTAATCCAATTAACGTCAAATAATTATGGTATGGATACATTAAACATAACCATATATTGTACATTTGTAAAGAGAGAATTGGGGCTTTCTCTAGTTTAGAACTACATGTATTTTTAGATAGTCCTATCAGGGAGGAGAACATTTGCTTTCTTAGCACCAGTAAGAAGAGGCAGCTCAACAGTGGCACACTGTACAAATCTCAAAGAAGTACATTCAATTGAAAATAGGCAGATATGAAAGAAGGCAGAGAAGAGGGCATGACAGCCCATGTGCAGTTTTTTCCATCAACAGCATGTCCTTGTTTTTAATTGTGGCATGCTAGATAGACTGGAGAGAGGCAAAAGGACACAGAGTAAAACTGAGCAAAAAATGTCATGTTGAAATTTTGTACTAAGAATGATCATATTTTTAGGCATTAAGGCATTTTCCATGTCCTTTGTCACTCTAAGATTTTCTAGAATATTTTTTTAAAATCATATGCATATGATTTTATATCATATGCATATGATAAAAATATGCATATACTCACCAGTTACTTAATAGGAACACCTGTATTCATGCAACTATCCAATCATGTGGAAGAAGCGAGATTCATAAAATCATGCAGAGCTTCACTTCACATCACATCACCGTCACATCAAACATCAGAATGTAGAAAATGTGTGAACCAGGTGATTTTTTTTTCTCATCTTCAGCTGTCCAGTTTCAGTCAGTCTGGGCCCATGATGGCCTCAGATTCTTGTTCTTGGCTGTCAGAAGTGGAACCTAGTGTGGTCTTCTGCTGTTGTCGCTCATCCACCTCAAGGTCTGATGTGTTGTGCACGCTGAGATGCTTTTTGGCTCACCATGGTTGTAAAGAATGATTATATGAGTTACTATATCCGACCTAGCAGCTCAAACATGGTCATTTTCCTCTGACTTCTCTTATCAACAAGGTGTTTCCACCCACAAAACTGTTGCTCACTCATTTTTTTTCCCGCACCATTCTGTGTAAACTCTAGCGATTGTTGTGTATGAAAGTCCCAGGAAATCAGCAGTTTCTGAAATACTCAAACCAGCCCATCTGGCACCAACAACCATGCCATGGTTAAAGTCACAGAAATCACAAATTTTCCCCATTCTTTTGTTTGATGTGACCATTAACTGAAGCTCTTGACTTGTGTCTGTATTATTATATGCATTGTGCTGCTCCCACGTGATTGGCTGATTAGATAACTGCAAGAATGTGCAGGTATACAGGTGTTCCTAATAAAGTGGATGATGAGTGTATCTGTACATATGTAGAAATAGGTCCTGGTTCACCAAATGCAGCATCTCCTATACAGCAAACAAATTTTCTTGATATTCATAGTTTTTAACCTGTTTTCAGTAAGCATTTAGTGAGTGAAAACCTCACAGTTGATATTCCAGACCAAGTCACATTTACCTAATAATTCCAACATCTACTGTGCAATATTTCCATTCAAGCATAAAAAATGCAGACATTTTCTATACTTGACTGCACTGTACTGAAAACAGTAATGACTGGGAGAATTCTGTAACAGCAAAATATTTCAGGACAGAAAACACTGTACAGAAAAGTCTTTCTGTACAAGTTGTTCATATGTGTATGATACATGGATGATAAAGACTATTTTTAAATGCTGGATGTTGACATTATTTCACCAGTATTAGATATGTAATATGCAAAGCAGGGAAAAATCTAATTTACATACTACATTTTAAATGTGTGGACCTTAAATGCCTTACATATATCAAATGCAACTGGTCTTTGCAAAGTGCATTGATATAATTATAGAAGTTTATGATCACCCACTATCAACCAATAAACAAAAAATGCATGCCCAAGCCTTCCTTGACCATTACTGTTGACTTAAATAAGACTTTTTATATTACAGTGTCACCCAAAGCAAAATAAGCTTATATTTTAAAATAAAGTTCAAACTATATTTTCAACCAGCTCACTTCTACCTTTCTATTATTCCATCCTTCAAGCATTTGCTGTGTAGCACAGTACACAAAACAATTTGTTGTATCTAACATTGTTAATGTGTAAACCTCCCACAACTGTTACAATCTAAGAACAAGATGCCAGGTGTGTCACCAATCTGCCTACCTGCATGTTTTTGGAGGAGCGGGAGGAAACTGGAAAACTCCACAAAGGCAGTAACCAGAGCTCAGATGCAAACCTAGGACCTTGGAGCTGAGAGGTGGCAATGCAACCCACTGTGTCACCACCATTTGACATAAAAATTTGCAAGAAATTTCCTACAAATGTATCTCCAAGTCTAACTGACCAGTGTATTGTCTTGATAAAACAATTTGCTACCTCACGATTATGTGAACAGTAAGTATTTATCTGGAATGGGGGAAACACTAATAATGGATGGCCTTCTGTGCTCATAAGCTTCCATTATGTGTTCGTTAGTCATGTGGTTCCTGAAACAGAATCTGAATACCAAATATTTTAATCATCTAGTTACATTTGAGATTTTTGTACATATTAATCTTTCCTGAACCTGCATTGGAGGTATGTAGAAACTTATGTGAATTTATCCCAAAGTATTCCTTTTCATTTCAGCACTCATTTGAAATCACTTGAAACAGGCATTCCCATGAATTTTAGTACAAGGAATTACAATCATTCCTTTTAATATCAGTATGGTGTCCTTGTCTACCCAGAAGGAACAGTGTCCATATCTTCATCATTCCTTGTTTGTCTTTACTTTCAAAGCCACATAATGCTGAGGTAAATTGATTTTGGCAAGTCAGTGAAAAAAAGAGGACAGTTCAGTTTTGCTGTTTTGGTTATGTGAGTGGCTATGTACCACTGTCAGCTGCAGGTGCTCGTCACAATATAGGATCCCAAAACGAAAGAGGAAAAATCTGGAATGTTAACTCTCACAGTCTTGAAAGGATATGTTCAAAATTCTTAATATGTTCAAAATTCTTAATATGTTCAAAATTCAACAGCCAGTATTTATCTTGACATTAAATTTGCACAAAGTTTACATTTGGCACATTAATTTTTAGAATTCATGTTGTCATTAAATAGTGCATTTCTGTACAGGGACACCCAAAAAAGGGAGTTTCCATGGCTTAGAATTGTCCGTCTAAGATATGTTCCAGTAATACTCCTGTAAAAGCATAGTAAAAGCATAAGAATAAAATTATAATTCCATGCCATCAGTAAGAAAAAATAGGACAAATGTTAATCTGAAATGTCTTTGATACAAAATGGTCCCAATATGTGCTATTGATGTTTTTAGGGCCGAGAAAGGATGTCACTTATCCAAGATAACAGGATCAGCATTTTGAATTGAAGAAGTCAGGCAGTATAAGGGAGAAAGCAAGATGGGATCATCCTGTTTTGCATACAAAATCTAACTGAGGAGCTTACTTTGCACAGCAGTATTTTTATCGAAACAGCTATGTTTCAAACAAAGAAATATAACAACACACGTTTAGGGTAACAAATTTCATTTTTAAAAATGTCTCCCAAGAAGACCCATTGCATTTATGAAGGTTTTTTTTTTCTTCAGACAAAAAGAACCAAAACAACTACAAGAAAAAATTGCAAAAGCATGAAGAAAATGCAGCCATGGCAGGTTAAAATCTCAGTCAAGCCTTGCACAACCATCCAATAGGTAGTTTGTAAGTACATGTAGTATTCTCATGCATGATATCTACATCATCTTCAGAGGGCCAAAATGAATGTCAATGGTAATTTCCATGCATCTCTTGCTTTGAGTCAGTGCAGGTATGCCAAGGACTGGAGGCTGAACAGGAAGTGGGAGAAAGTGAGGAACGTGCATCAGCAGCTAGTTACAAAATATTACCTCAGTTTTTCAAATGAGGTCATCAATGCTATGTCCTTATTTGGATCAGTCCGCTTGCCTTTGAGGTTTTCGATCCGAGGAAATTTTGCACTGGTTTTGTGACGGTACATTTTTTTGTGTGCAGGTCCATTTATGCCTGGTACCCCAAGATTAGACTTATCAAACATGTTACAGCCCAGAGCCAACTGTGGGAAAAGGGGATGAGAGGCATTGAACTTAGCTTGATTTTTGCCACATTTCCCCCCTCCTTTCTTGCCTTTTGTACCTTCAGCAGACACAACACCTTTTTTTTTGGGCTCAGATGAAGTTCCTGCAAGGATTTTAAGAGTCTTTAACTTTAGACTATTTGCCTCTAAGGGTAAACAGATGTCTGTTGCAGGGCCCCATATTGGCTCAATTGAGGTCATCATGAAACGCTGCACTTCAGCCATCCCTGATACTATGTTAGAAAGGATGTTGGATGGTTCTTCAAACTCCCGCTGGTCATCCGTGTAACTGTTGGTCTCTGACCAGCCTAATCCTGGCCAGTCCTCAGAGCTGCTATCTGTCAACTGGTGTGTCATACACTTTGAGTCCCCGAGCTGTCCTTTCGTCTTTTCATCCAATAAGGCTTTCAGCTTTTTGGATGCTCGTGAATTTTGTCGTGGGGTCTTTACCTTCTCTCCCTTTACAGCTTTTGGTTTGGTCGCTTTGCTTTTTTTAGCACTTTGTCCTGAAGTTTGCTTGTTGCTGCCTTTCCTCTTTGAGCCTTTTTTCCCATTTTTCATGCCAGCACCTTGCTCATCAAAGTCCATTTCATTCACTGACTTCTTTTCCAGACTTATAAGGTTGCCATTATTAGAACTCTGCAACTGAAACTGGTGATTATCTACTGTGAATCCAGCCAGGTGTTTTTGGTGTTCTATTAAGTTGCAATTCCATTTCACCTCTTGCGCACCCTCCAATGTTAGCTCAGACCCATTCTGGAGAACCTTGGGATTTCCCAGTATCTTCAATTCTCTCCATGTGACCTGCGGGGACAAGTTGGGTGTCTCAGGAGGTGAGAGCTCTGACAGTGATGCATGTCTGAATTTATCAGGAGTGAAGTTGGAGATATCTAGTAAGTCTGTTGACTCCCTCAGTGGTGTGATTGAATCAATGCTCTGCTGAATCACCAGTTTGGGACTGCAGTGGGCCAGAAAGTTCTCATTCACATCATTTTCACCATCTTTCTCACAAGACTTGAGACTTAGAGAGCTGTAATTGCTGGAAGCAGCTGACAGTGAGCCAACTGAGTCAAAACTGACGAGCCTTCCATTGTCACTTTCCAGTGCCCCTCTTTGAAACTGTAGCTGGCCTTCCATACGGGAAACTTGACATGTTTGGAAATCTGAATCAGGTGGTAGTGTCTGCTCAGGCATGTAATTTTTTTCATAAAGCATTCTGTTGGTATCCAACCCCAACTGACTATACCCTGGAACTGCAAGGTTCTCCGAGTTTGGCATAGATATGGTGCTAGGGAAGTTGTTGGGCAAGACTGCTGTCTCAGTGATATCAGTATTGAACTGCTGATTTGGGTCAAGTTGGGTGTGCCATATTTGGGAGAGACTGGGACAATTCTGAGGAGACTGTTGGAGCTCTGATTCAGAGGGTGGGGAGAGTACACAGCTTTGAGCCAGCTGAAGAGAAGCAAATTGCTGCTCTTCCAGAGAGAGGCCCAGAGATTGTTGCCTAGGGTTCTGTTGAGAAAAAAAAGAACCACCAGAGCCACCCAAAGTGTCTGAGGCTTCCAACAATGTTTGTAGATAACCTCCAGGGATAACAGACATACCTGTGGCCACATCATCAGATGATGTTGCTTTGTTATAGGAGCAGGTGTTAGACATGAAAACTATTTTTTCAGTGGTCTCAGCTGTTTGATTCTGAGGACTGTGTGCAGCTGAGTTGATATGTGTTTCATTCCCACCCTCCACAGTGTCCTTTTTTTCTGTCACAGCACATGCTTCATTACTGTTTGTCTTGATTTCACTGTTCTCTTCAAATTTTTTCATTTTCTCACTTCTGAGCCTTGCTTCACTTTTGAATTTCCGGATTCTGACCATTTTATTTCCTATTCTCTTCTCCTCCCTCTCTTGTGATCTGCTTTTTGGGGTAACACTGTGTATGATGTCATTTGGGTCTAATGTACTTGAACAGCTGGGAGCTGCTATTGTTAATGGTCTTGCTTTGGGAGCTGTCTCTTCTTTAGAGCCAGATTCCTGTCTCAGATCAAGGTAAGAGAAGCCCTGCTTGTGGGGTGATTGCAGTACAGCTTGAATCCTCTGAATCCTAAGTCTGTTTGCTAGCTTGTATTTCCTTTTGGGAGGGCTAGAAGTAAATGGTTGATTCCAGCTATTAAGATGAAAATTTTGCTGATCTTTTGCATGCAATTGAAGCTGTTCTTCATGTTCTCTCTGTTTTTTTTGCCAGAAATCTTTCAGAGGAGCCAGTTTTTCATATACACTAATTGTGTTCTCATTTAAACTTACAGTCATGACTGTTGGATCAGTTTTGCAGAGCTTTACACTCATGTGTTTTTCTCCTTTGAACCTGTTGATAATAATGTACTTGATTATCATGGGTGGTTCTTTGCGGGAAGACTTTCTTCTCTTTTTAGGGCACCAGTCATCATCCTCTTCCTGTCTTGGACTAGAAGGTGTCTGTTCATGCTTTTCATTGTTTTTTTCACTTTCAATGGAGTCAACATCATAAAGGTAGTCATCACTGTACCTAACTTTTCTTTTTGCTCTTAATCCATAGTTTAGAGGGTTGGAAGAGCAAATATTCTTTCGTGAAAACATGTTTCTCTCTTTGCGCTCATGAAAAGTGTCAATGGAAGACACATTGCTAGAGCTGTCATCACTATAGTCCTCTGAGTCTTCAGTTGAGTTGCTTGAATCAATGAAGTAGTTAATCTTTGGACTGTAATCAGGTGCCCTCTCTAAGGAGCTATCGCTGCCATTTTCTTTATGTTCATTTTCTAGTGCGAGGTCTTCAGATTTAGGTAAGAGGTCATCTGCACTCTTTTTTATCACACTACCCTCTATTTTTGTGGAGTTTACCAGGACACTGGGGAAAAAGTTAAACTGTGTTTCCTCCTGCAGGACATTTGTCTTTTCCCTCATGTTGTCCTGGAAAGACTCATAACGGATTTTCAGTGAGCACATGTCACTGCTCAGGGCAGAATCATCATCATCATCAAACATATAGTTATCCACATCCTCCTCTGAGAAAAGGTTTACTGAAAGCTCATTTTTTGAACATAGATCCAGCAACTCCATTTTGCTCTCACTGATAAAGGACTCAATGTAACCCCAGTCCTGGTGTGAACTGGGGAGCAGACCATCTTCCCCATTGCATTTGTCCAGCAGAAGGCCTTCATACATGTTTCTGGATGTCTGATCTGAGTCATTTTCTGTTTTATCTAAATTCTTTTTCTCCCCCATCTGTGATTTAGGCATAGGAAAGCTCAAAAGCTGGTCATCTAGAAGCTGCTCTGAGCAATTGCCCGTTTCACTGAGGCCCATACACTGCATGTTGGAGATGGAGCAAGTGTCATATTCATGGTTCATGTCAGTCATTTTTAGGTTGATAATGGGCTCATTAACCAGTGCGTCCTTGGTCTCAATGATGCAGCCCAGGCAAGAGCGGCTTTGCTGGATTAGGCAGTCCTCTGTCATCCCAGATATGCCCACTGGCTCCATCATGGTGAGGGGTTGTTTATTACTGTCTTCTGACAGGGACCAGGGATTTACATCCTTGGTAACACAAGCTGTGAGGGATATGGCACAGCTGCTGGATTCATCAGAGGGCTGCTCAGGAGTCTCAGTGAGAGTCTGTGGAGAGGGTGGGCTTGGGAGGCAGTACTCTCTTAATGCCAATGCTACTCTATGGCTGTTTGTACCACTTCTTTGGGCACTCAATACAGCAACCGAGGAGGATAGGGGGAAGGTGTTATCTGCAGCACCATACAGCTTTAGATTTCCTCTCACGTCATATGATCCTACACAAAGAAAGAAAAACATATCAACACAGCATAGATATGATAAAAAATTATTTGCTTCGTTTTATTTCACTCCTAGATTCAAAGTTTAAATACCAACAGTGAAGCCAATCACTGAATCAATAGAGGGGCACATTTCCTTGTACACTATATGGCCAAAAGTATGTGGACACCTGACCATCATGCCCATATATGGGTTTTCCCCAAATTATTGCCACAAATTTGGAAGCACAAAATTGTCTAGAATATTTTTTGCATGCTGCATAACATTAAGAATTCTCTTCATTGAAACTAAGAGGCCAACAGTGCTGCTCATCTTGACAGTTCTATGATTGAGCTCTATTTCTGAGTCATTTGATTGTGAGAACATAACTCCAAGGTATTTGAAGGTTTTGGTCTGTTTCAGTTGTTGTTCTTCCAGATAAATGAAGATGTCTTGTGGCTGTCTTGATAGGTGGAGTACCTTGGTTTTATCTCCACTAATTTTCATTCTGTTGTCTTTGAAGGTGTTGTTGATCCTATTAATAGAGTTTTGGAGCCGTTCAGATGTGTTTGCAGAGATTACTAGGTCATCTGCATAACCGAACAGCTCTTCTTTCTCAGTTTCGTTTTCTATCTCTTGTAAGGAGTTCCTTAAGCATTTATCCATGAACAATATAAATAAGAGAGGGGAAAGGACACTTCCCTGTCTGACTCCGCTTGTGACCTCAAACCATTCGCTGCCCTCAGCTTGTGTCTTCACCTTGTATTTGTTTCCAATATATGTACTTTATATACATGAACAAGCTGAAATTGTCAAAGAGAATGAAAAAAGGTACCTTCGAGCAAAGAAATTCACTTGTTTGTACAAGGACAACAACAAGAAAACACCATAAAAAACTAAGTACGACATGAACGTTTTCAAAAGATTTCTCGTTGAAGTTAAGGAGGAAATAGACATAAGTTATCCCCTCTAAGGAGCTAGACAGCTTGCTATATAGTTTCTATATACAAGCGAAGAAAAAAGGAAATTTAGACTACGAACCTGACACTTTGTCTTCCTTTTCGTGAAGTATTCAACACTACCTTGACAACAACAACAGTAAGATAAACATCCTGAAAGACAAAGAGTTTAAAAAGTTCAGGGAAGTCCTGAAATTTTCCACTGGGTATGTTAGTTAAAAAAGGTCATATGATAAAATGCTTGTTGACGGAGTTAGGTGGGGCCGGATGAGAAAATATCTGGCTCTTGGTCATATGTACAGACCTCGTTGAGCTTGATCTGTACAGCATGACCTTGAATCAAATATTTTCCCATCCGGCCTCATCTAACTCCGTCAATAAGTACATAGTAATCTTGGCTAGTTAGCTATCTTGACCAAATGCTTGGTTAATTTAATCTTGTTAGCCAAGTTATCCAAATGCTTGGCGAAGTTGGGGTGGTTTGGAGTTTTGCAGCTTGATAGGTTCTATAGCTAGCCAGTGGCTCATGTTAATTTTACATTTTTCTAGCTACATAGTCAGCTATTGAGCAAAATGCCCCATATGCATTAATCTGAGCATTACCTATAAGCTATAGTAGCACTTCAATATGTTTTAACACAACAGGTAATCACTCCTGAACATCAAAATGACATCTCAGGTTTCATATGCTGAACCAACAGTTTAGTAGCTCGTCCGTGACATGCACTCGGTTGCTCTGACTTTTAAGTGAGATCTAGATGTTTATTGTCGGATCACGGATCACTCCCCCTGTCTTTCCATTATCCATCACTGTTGAGCCAGTGCAGAGAAGTTCGAGGCTGCCCGGTTGCAGGGCGTTACTGTGGAACAATGTGACACTAAAGACGGAGCTGTTAGGCAGCTTTACGCTGGATTGGGTGAACCTGTGGGCGTTTAGTAGAGCAACAGGACTTTATCACACAAGGACATGGAAATCCTCAGCTCGGCTTTGTGCGTTTACAGAGCCGCATTCAATGAGGGGATCACCAAGGACGATGTCGCTCTGGTTAAAAATGACAATCATCCCTCTTGTAAATCCACCTTGACACACCCTTTTACATTGTTTCAGTTAATGATATATTTAAATAATATTGGCTGGGGGGTTTTCATGGTATATCAAATATATTCCATTCAGCTAACATGATAAAACATCTGACTAGCTAGACTAGTTCACTCAGCTAACTATCGGCTTACCTTTATGTTTCAGCAGGTTGGATGTTGATCTGTGAAATGCCAATGTTTTTTTGGTTTTCAAAAGCCTGTGATACTGTTTCCTTTAAAGCATTTAAAACTAGCCAAGAGATAACTGATGGGACAGGGATGCTTATATGTCTCCAGTGTCTCAGACATTTCTGCTGCTGACGAAGCATTTGACATCTGTGTACAGTGTCTTGCAAAAGTATTCATCCCCCTTGGTATTTGTTCTGTTTTGTCGCATTACAAGCTGGACGGCATGGTGGTGTAGTGGTTAGCACGGTTGCCTCACAGCAAGAAAGTTCCGGGTTCGAACCCAGCAGCCGGCGAGGGCCTTTCTGTGTGGAGTTTGCATGTTCTCC
>JAOEHH010000027.1:19833765-19846111 GCA_025447875.1 Notarius cookei | reverse complement strand
AGCCCAAATATTGCCATGACATTCATATCCAAGATGACATTCATGTCACTGTATGTAAACTTCTGACAACAACTGTATATATACTAAGGTAAATGGCATACTAGTGAACTAGTGTCACAAATGCATATTTGCTTTCAGTGCAAATGGCTGTGGCCAAATAAGCCTATTTTTAGTACAATCATCACCTTTAAAATGGATAAATTATTGTTATAAAGTTTTAATTTAAACATGAGGGGTACATCAAGGCACTTACCATGATTGGTAAATAGTGTTTATTTTTGGGTTTTGTTTGACTTTAATCATACACTGGTGTGATCATTTTGCCACTCACCTTCCCCAGCCTGGCTCTCCATTCACAAACCGACACTTAACTACACCCCTGCTGCCACAACGTGTTGAACACCCCATTCCAGGTTTAGTCCTACTTCGCTGTTATAAGAACCTCCACTCTTCTGGGAAGGCTTTCCTCTAGATTTTGGAGTATGGCTCTGGGGAGGTTGGGCACTGATGTCTTCATGGAGTGCTCTTTGTGATTTGAGGCACTGTCATGCTGGAACAGGTTCAGACCCCATAGTTCCATGAAGGGAAACTGTGATGTTTGGTGGAAGCGCCTGTGTTTCCCTGCATAGGATAAACATCACTCCTCACACTATCGCTCTCCTAGTGCAGAATTTACAGCTCTGCTTCAGCACCACCAGTGTTATGTAGAGCTGGAGAGTGAGTTAATCAGCCCACAGACATAAATACATCTTGGTGATTGTGGACTGTGCCACCCAGTACCCTGAAACCATCCACCCCTGAAAGGCCACTTCCAAGAACATTGCAAGAGAACTGGTCCTGCTCTTCCACTGAGTTAGTCTCCTGAAAGACCTGCTCATAGAGCAAGGTTTGCCCTTTGTATCTAACTAATGGTGGATGTGTACCAGGTGTTGCAGGTGAAACAGCTCCATACCTTCATGTACTACCCCCAGATGGATATGCTAGTCAAGTGATTCAACCAGACCCTCAATAGGATGCTCCAAATGGTGGTGCAAGAAGATGGGAAAACCTGGAGTCTCCTTACTTATGTACTCTTCGCCAATTGTGAGACACCTCAGGCCTCATCTAGCTTCACGCCTTTTGAATTCCTCTTCAAGAGAAGACCCTGGGGTTTGCTTCATGATGCCTGGGAGGAGCAACCTTTGCCATTCCAAATGGTGGTGGAATATGTAAAGGAAATGCAAGGGAGAATCAACAAGGTGACCCCTTTCATTAAACAGCACATTCAAAAAGCACAAGCTGCTCAATGTCAGGTCTACAACTGACCAGACCAGCCCAGAAAGTTTCAGCCAGGAGACAGAGTTCTGCTGCTAGTCCCCTCAGCCTACTGTAAGTTCTTGGCTCGCAGGCAAGGCCCTTTCATGATCATAGAGCATGTAGGGCCTGTTAGCTACCACCTGTAACAGCCTGATAAGTGTAAAGACACTCTACTTTATCACAGTAACCTTCTAAAACACTAGATTGAACCTCTACCCTTGCTCTCAGCCTTTGCATCTGTCCCGACAGAGCCACAAGGGCATACCATGGTTCACCAGGGCAAAGACCTCACTCCCACTCTGCAGCAGGAAATCAGGAAGCTCATAGGCCAGGATGCATTCTCAGCATTCCTGGACCCACCTGACTCTACATGAAACCAACTCCACCCCCCAACTCCCCAGGACTGTTATTAGTCAATGACCCTAATGACTCCCAGAGTCCATTGGCAGGCTGTTGAAGAGGAGGTGGAACAGATGTTGAGGGATGGGCTCATCAAGGAGTCCATCAGCCCCTGGTCTAGCCCCATCATTGTGGTCCCCCAGCAACAACTTTTGGAAGCTCAACCAAGTCACAGAGTTCAACTGCTACACTCTCCCCAGGTGGATGATCTTGTGGATCACCTTGGGAGGGCCTGTTTCATCTTAACTCTCAACTTAACCAATGGTTATTGGCAAGTGGCCCTAACCCCCAAGGCCAGACACAAAACCACTTTCTCCACTCCCTCAGAGCACTGACAATACAGAGGCCTCCCCTTCGGCCTCCACAGGGCACCAATGACATTCCGGCAGTTAATAGATGTTGTTCTCTGGCCTCATCGGTGGTACGTAGCAGCCTACCTGAACAACAACAACATTCGTTCATCCACCTGGACTGAGCACCTCCATCAACTGAGAGCAGTATTGGAGGAGTTCCACAAGGCTGGGTTGAGTGCAAACCCTAGGAGTGCCACCTTGGGCTGACCAAGGCATAGTACCCTGGGATACTGCATGAGGAGAGAACTGCTCAGACCCCTTGATAAGATGATCAAGGAGTATCTCAGCCAACAACCAAATGAAAGGTACTACATGCCTTTATGGGTTTGGCAGGCTACTATAGAATATTCATCCTTAACTTCTGAACTCTAGCATCCCCACTTTCATACTTTACAAGGAAAGGACAGCCTGACAGTGTTAGATGGTACCCCAAGGCACAACAGGCATTCCAGTCCCTGAAGACAGCCCTCATCAGTTCCCCAATGCTCTGCAAGCCAGACTTTAACCTACCCATCATAGTGCACATGCACACATTGGAGATGGGCCTGGGTATCATGCTCTCCCAGACTGTGGCACTGGGGGCATGATCAAGCATCAGCTGTGGGCAGCGAGGAGTCAGCTAGAACAGGTGAGGAGGCAGGAAACACATGATGAATTTCACCTGTGTGTGTTTACTGGCATTTTACTTTTGTGTGTGTTTTGTGTTCTTTTCATAGAAGCCAGTAACGAGAGAGAGAGAAAGAGAGAGAGAGCTGAGCAATCCATCACCATGTTTGCATGCATGTATCGAGCAAAATGAAATCACTGAAAAATGAAATTAAAGAAAAATAAAAATGCACCTTGAGTTGTGAAGCCTGTCTCCCATTTCCTCATTTCCCATGAGCCTCAAAAAGTGTTACACAAACCTTTGAGGGAGAGAACACCCTATGCTAAACATCAGCCATAAGTTGATCCCCACTGAAATAAGGTATGCTGCCATGGAAAGAGAGGCTCTAACCATCAAATGGGCAGTCACCGAGCTCAGGTATTATCTCACCAGTCGACACTTCACATTAGTAATGGATCGTGCACCCCTCCAATGGATGGCATAAGCCAAAGATTCTAACTCCTGCAAGGAACACACTGGTTCCTTTTTTTTTCAAGACTTCTCTTTCCAGTTCCAGCACTGAGTAGATGTCCAGCATAGGAACATAGACAGCCTCTCTCAAAGGTACGGCCTCTGTGTACACACACCACTCACAGTAGGCTCAGAGCTAAGGGGGATGCACTGTGGCAGAGGCTTCTGCATTTCCTTGCACAGGATAAACATCACTCCTCACACTACCGCTTTCCTGGTGCTGAAATGACAACTCTGTTTCAGCACTACTGGTGTTGTGGACAGCTAGAGAGCATGTGGCTACAGGGTGGGGCTCGTATAGCTGCAGTGAGTTAATCAATGCCACTCTCTACTCTCTGACTGTTTCCAGGGGTCTGGAAAAGCGTCACTGTATAAAAGGGCCTCTGTCCCACCACAGGTTAGTTCCCTCTTCTTGTGAGCCAGAGATTGATGCGTCTTTCTTTCTTCCTCTCCAGAGAGCACTGGGGACATCAATGAAGAACCAAACCCAAGACACTTCCTGGCCGGGAAGACTTTCCAGTGTGGAAGTACAATTCCAGCCCGATCTCCAAGAGCACCCACGGCCTGCCAGCACTCTGCCACCTGACCACTGGATGCAGCTGGCTGAGAACCTCACCCTCCTCATGCTGCACCTCTTCCTCTCTCACCTTCCCCGTCCTCCCTCCAAAGAAAACTATTAAATAAAAGAGCACTTGTTTTCCCCTATCCTCTGGGTCCGTGTCTGTGTTCTGCCCACCACAACTGTGAATCACTACAAATGCTACAGCATACAAAGACATTCTAACCAGTTCTGTGTTTTCAACTTTGTGGAAACAGATTGAGGAAAGCCCAGATAAGGGTGTGATGTTCAGGTGTCCACAAACATTTGATCATATAGTGTATTTTAGACCTGAGTGATGCTGAAGTGATGTAATGAAGGTTCATTTTCAGTGGTCACATGACACTGTCATTTTGAAACTATCAGGATGCAGGCACTTACAGATGTATGTGCAGGGGAGAGCGGGGAACACAAACTGACAAACAAATCCAAAACACTAGACGAAATTGAAGTTGAGGGACAGGCAGGGGTCGATCGATCGGCAGACAGAGTAATAAGGGCTAGATTAAAGAATAACAAGAATGAGACAATAATGAGGGTCGAGCACAATAAGGCAGGCAGAATAACAAGGCTTGGTATGACCGGTAAGACACTGAATGATACTTCACATCAAGTGAGTGTGGGAGAGGTGTTTATATAGCGTGGGCTGGTTAACCAGGAAATGAGTGACAGGTCCAATTAATAGACAGATAATAGAGGGCGCTGTGGTTCTTGGGTGTTGTAGTTCAGATTGGCCATGTTTGTAGTCTGACTGAAAGTGGCACTCTCTATCGTGTTACTGACAGAACACACACACCCCAAGGAGCTCCCTCCAGGAGCTACATTCTTCCTAGGATGCCTCTTCCCTCTGGGTGCGGGCTGGTTGTGAAATTCTTGAGTAAGGAGAGGGTCTAGGACAGGCATCGGCAACCTTTAGCATTAAAAGAGCCATTTGGGCCTGTTTCCCACCAAATTAAAAGCCACTGTGAGCCACAAAACCTATTTGACCACTAAATTGAAGGTAACACTCCATATTTCCTTAAATTTATGCTTCATATATGAACTATAGTGTGTTGCTTTTATGAAATTGATAAACTGTAAACAGAAAACTGACTTTTATTTTCCATTTTTAACAATGCAAAACACCAAATTCTTTTGAACTCTGAAAGAAAAATAAAAGACACTGGCATTTATAAAGTTTTTTTCAACTAAAATATTCAATGCAGGCATGTTTGAGTGCTTCCCTTATTTGAGTATTTTTTTTTTTAACTTAAAAGAAATTTTCATGCACCGACATTGTAAAATCATACAGCTGCAGCATAAAGGGCAAACAAGAAATCCCAGTTTATGTTATATTGATTAATGTTTATTTCAGTTCCTTAATTTCTTCACGTGGCGTACACGTGGTTAATGTGATTTCTGCGCCTGAACTTCACTGCACAGCGTATCCATATCAGGGTTGTAAGACGTCACTTTGATTTTCATGCAGGATTGCAAGCTCTCATCTGTGAGGCGCGAGCAGTGAAAGCAAATGAATCTGTCCATGACGCATTAAACGTTCTATTTGTATCAGAAACTTTTCTCTTCTTAGATTTATCCATTGCTAGCTTACTGGGGTCAAAATAAGTCACTTTGTTAGGACACGTCACCCCAGGGTATCTGGCTCACCCCGCCTCGAAGCTGACGGTTGCCTCAGCTATGCCTGAACTCGCTGGGAACCTTCACCGGCTCATAACAGCAGACTCAAACGAGTTCTGATAATCCAGGGGTGTGTCTTGCTAGCCCCCGCCACGTAGCATGTCTGTACAGCTGAGGGGTAGGTGGCAGATTAAGGGACCGCGGGGTGACCACCATGCCGCTCCCTCCTTACACCACACTTGGGCAGCACGCGCAGGTCTTACGCCACCACACGGCCGATTCAAACGGCATTTCGCAACAACTTGTCTGGCAGCAACAGGTGTTGCACACAGGACGTGACACATATTTTGATCGACAAAATATTAAAACAAGTTTTATTTTAATGTCACAAGAACACCTCAGTCTCCAAAAGATACAACTATTACAACGAAAAAACTAAAGAAAATCAATTTATTTACATAATTTTTTTTCCAAAATGAGCTCGCCTTCTCAAAGCCACAGGAGCCACAGCAGAGGGATGAAAGAGCCGCATGCAGCTCCGGAGCCGCGGGTTGCCGACCTCTGGTCTAGCATGAATGGCATACCTAGCTGTGGGATGCTGCTGCATCGAAAGAGGAAAAGCCTTGCTAACTGTGATTCAGCCTTTCGTCTCTCCCCTTAGTCTATGCTCAAGCAGCTGCCTCCGTTTATACAGGGCACATTTTAAATGACAGGAGGGAGGGAGAGAGGAAGGGTATTGAACTTGGCTCAGTGCAGGAAGGGGGAGGGAGACAAAAGCTTGCACAATGATTGCACAATATTTCTTAAGAGGCTGGACACTAAAAGCAAAAAACAAGCTCATCAAGTTAGTCTTGCCTGGTTTACACGTCTATGCTAACATCCACGCAAATTCTTCCACCCAATAGGAGCAGAGTTCTCAGTAACCCGTTAAATGATGTATGAGGACGTATTCTGCTACAAACATGTCTGCAGCTCACTGCTACTGAACCGGCAGCGATAAGGGAAGGAGGGAAAAAAGTGCCAATAAGCCATGTGTGGGCCCGTGTGAAAGACTGCACCGTGGTGTGGTGTGTGTGTGTGTGTGTGTGTGTGTTTGTCAGCGACTGAAGAATCTCTTGGCACAACTCTTGCTGTGTACGCTGCAGAGAGAGATCAATGGGATGCTGTTCCTCATCTTTCCTTCACGTCTCCTCTTGTTGCGTGGATCCACAGCTCTCATGTCTCTGGCAGCTCCAGCACATGAAATCTGATGCTAGTAAACAGTCTATTTATCAAATTAAGCTAGCTGTCCAACTTCGTCAACTGTAACAGGCAGCAGACTTGGCCACTGAGAGGAGCATTATCAAAAAATGATTCTATGAGCCACGTTACTGTGGGATATTCTGTTGTTTCAAACAAGGTTTCAGAACTCCACTTTTTTCACAGTTCAGCAAACCATGATGTGATATGTGACAAGTTCATAGATAGTTTCTACTTAATGGCACAGACAGACAACTCCAGCATGCTCAGTTCATTAATTTCTTCAGCATACAGCAGAAGAGTAGAGAGTAGGAAGCACCAAACCCCCCCCAAATCTCAAACCAGCAGCATTACGACAAATTACCCATCCACAACATCTCCCTGCAATGACTGGGAGATCAGAGATAAGAGATAAAACTTTATTGTCAAACAACGAAACACAGTTTAGCAGCTCTCAGTACTGGCAGTGCAATATGCAAGGAACAGGGAATTAAAAAGAAAGGAAAAAAAGAACAAAACAACACAGAAAGAAACATTAATAGACATAAAAGCAATAAATAGGCATTTTCCTTTGGAGAGGGCGTTTGTTGCCCCTCACTGGTGGAGTTGAGGCAGGGAAGAGGAACAAACAGCTGTTTCACCCAAAAACAGCTCCATCTAATTCACCTAAATTGCTCAATGTTGTTTTTTTTCCGGCTCATCATTGTAACTGCGAGTCCACCAGGCACAATATAGCTTTCATTCGAGTGTCATACATTCATGACATTCTGCTATGAAGATCTTCACAAAATTAGCTGCAAACCCTGTGTATAGGCATGGACTCCAAACATTGTTATGCCGCTCATATGGCCCAGATGGGATCTTTTGTCATTTATGCCAAAACTATCATGTCTCAAAACAAAAAAAAATGTTCTCACATAATTTGTTTCTTTTGTTTTATGTTCCAGAACCTTTGCCATAGCTTAAGAAAGCAATCCTTTCAGCTGGATTCACCCCAAGGACATCTCTCATAAGTAGCATAATTTCACTAGTTCAGCCATGTTTTTTTTTTCTTAACCTTATGCCTCTGTAGCTAGCCTGCTGGCTCCAACAATATTTTGATGCATGACTCAAACAACACTACTGTATGGACTGACCGGTTCAGTTCTTTAAAAACTGGGTTCATTTTAATTTCTTTTCTTCCATCCAAAGACACAGTCTTATCTTTATGGGTCTGTAATGAATCCTTTCTGACTGGTTCTTAATACAGTTGAAAGAATTATTTCTTTGAAATAAACTGACAGTAGTCCATCAGCATAGGTAAGCAGATCATCAGAGCTTTCATGTTATTTGTTTGGGGTTTGTTTTGGTATTATATATCACCGTCGAACTGGCAGATCACATGGAATGCTGCCATTCACTGTATGGATTTAGAAGGAAATAAAACAAAATACCCAGCAGCAAGGTGAGGCCTTTTCCATATTTTGACACCACAATGTCACTGTCAACCATTTCACAGTGGCACAACACAGTAAAAATAGTCTAAAGGCTAGATGTATCAAATTTCTGCAATGTATGTTTAAATATGTGCACAAGAACATGACTACTGAGTCTCTGCTGATTGTTGTTTTTTTATTATACTACACAAACTGGTAATGAGACTCTGTTAGTAGGAATGATTTAATCCCAGTACCTCTCAAAAACACCTGACAAATCTTTCATTACTGCGTATTTACTTGATAATTACTGACAAACAATAAAATGTTAATTGTACACTTTACGAGCGGTACTAAAATAAGAACCTTAAGTTAATAAGTTGGTGAACTCTACCTTGTAGAAACATGTTGCAGATCATTACTTTAAATTTGTTACACATTAGCATTCCATTGAAACTACAGAGAAGAATGTCTGCTTTAAGCTAAGCAACATATCTGCAGGGCAATCCTTCAAGAGAACAAATTAGTCCAAAGCCCCTACTCTTTTCCCTTTTGTAATCAACCATATTGATTGGTCTATGTGGGAGCTTTCTTAGAAGGTTCTGTGCATCCGTGGATCAACATATATACTTTGCGGGTGTTTGGCAGGTTTATTTGCGCTGCCTCAAGACAATAAGGCTTCTGAGTGAGGTGATTAAAAGTGCCTTCTTATTGAGCCCCCCCTTTAATCAATAGCTCTCTGTGATCCCAAACAGAGCTGAGAGACAACTTCTGCTCATTCTGCTAGCAAAACAGGACAAATGTTAGGGGAAGCAAGTGCCAGTTCCTACTTTCACAGTAGCTCATAAAAGGAACTTGCCATTTTAGGTTCTGCAATGCCCAATTAAACAAATCTAATGCAGGGGGAAAGGGGGGTCATTTCATTAAGTGGATAAGGTTAATGAGTTATTTGTATGGTTGATGTCTTCTGGCAGTTTCAAAGGTTAGGTGCCTCTATCCTGCTACCTTTGGAGTTATGGTTAAAACACATGCATTTACACGCTCTCCCAAGCAACCATAATGAGGGTCAAGACACACTGTGTGTACAGATGCAAGACTGTTAAACGAGCAGGCCAAAGAGAGATGAACACTCTCTCCCACCAAGCCACCTTTCTTCTATTTTACTAAAAAAAAAAAAACCTTCAAAGCCATCCTGCACTCAACACAAGGTTACTGAGTCATTCCCACTTAAAAGAGAAGGGACATATAGCACCTAGTGAATTTCAGTTCAAAGGTCACATTAAATGGACATCATATATTGATTTCTTTATATGCAGTTTTTTATACCGCTTAAATTTAGGTCAAATACACAGCTTTATGGTATTCAAAACAGCAAATGCATGGTTCATGAAACTAGCCAAATCAATTCAGCTTGATTTGACTGGCTAGGACAAAAATGCAAGGAAACTACAATCTTTTTGTCAGGACTGTCATATGAATGGGCAGTGGGTGCTTCTTTAGAGCAAGTATTGGACAAACACAAACAAATGAGGCAGCTCACAGCAACTCAGTGCTCTAATGAACCAGTGTATTGACTCAGTGAATTCGCTCTCTGTCTACAATTGCTGTGTGGATCCCAGCAGCCAGTCTGAATACCAATAACCGTGTGCTTACAGATGGACGAACAGTGGGTGAGGGGGGTTAACAGCAGCCATCACACAGCAGTGTGAGCATACCAAGAAACAAGAGGTCCCTGAGTACCACATGAGCATGCTGCTTTGTGAAAACATGGGATCAGGAAAGTGCACTCCATTTGCTAGTGACAGTTGTAATGATATACTGTATTTGTGATTGTCATGCCTAACATCGTATATTTTTTCAACACATTTCACCCTTTTTCCTACTGTATAGTTTATAGACTATAATCATCCAAATTCTGCTATCCACTGTCACACAGACAAGGATGTGTTCCATTCTTCCTCATGTTGTCTAAGGGAGTTGTTCCTTGTCACTGTCGCTTCTGGCTTCCTCATTAGGAATCTACAGTACCAGTCAAAAGTTTGGACACACCTTCTAATTCAATGGTTTTTCTTTATATGTATTAATTAAATAACACTTCATGTCTTTAAGTAATGATGGATGTCATTTCTCTTTACTTAGTTGAGCAGTTCTAGACATAATATGGATGCTACATTTGTGGAATAGGGCTATTTACTGTATTTTTATTATTATTATTATTTACTGTTTGATCTCAAATGCATTAAGAAGGCAAGAAATTCCACTATTTAACTTTTGACAAGGCACACCTGTTAATTGAAAAGCATTCCAGGTGACTACCTCATTAAGCTGGTTAAGATAATGCCAATACTGTGCAAAGTATCATCAAGGTAAACGGTGGCTACTTTGAAGAATCTAAAATATGAAACATTTTGTTTTTCAGCACTTTTTTATTTATGACATAATTCCATATATGTTCCATATATTTCATAGTTTGGCATCTTCAATATTGTTCTACAATGTAAAAATAGTAAAATACAGAAAATCTATGAATGAGTAGGTCTGTCCAAACTTATGACTAGTACAGTCAATGTACATCCAGATTTCTGTAACACTGCTTTATGACAATGTTATTTGTTAACAGTGCTGTATACATGCACTAGATTGCCAAATGTTTGTAGATACCTGACCATGATACCCATATGTGGGCCTTCCCCAAAATGTTGCCACAAAGTTTGAAGAACATATGTAATTATCTAGAATGTCTTTGCATGCTGTAGCATTAAGATTTCCTTTCACTGGAACTAAGGGACCCAAACCTGTTCCAGCATGACAATGCCCCTGTAAACAAAGTGATGTCCTGTGAACAAAGACATGGAGTTTAAGAACTCAAGTGGCCTACACAGAGCCCTGAACTCAACCCCACTGAACACCTTTGCGATGAAGTGGAATGCCGAGTACATGCCAGGCCTCCTCATCCGACATCAGTGTCTGACCTCACTAATGCTCTTCTCGCTAAATGGACAATAATCGACACAATCATGCTCCAAAATCTCGTAGAAAGTCTTCCCAGAAGACTGGAGGTTAACTTTAACAGCAAAGTGGGACTAAACCAGAATGGGATGTTCAACAAGCACATATGAGTGTGATGGTTGGGTGTCCACATAATTTTGGACAATTGATTCTTAGTATGTGACAGCATATCGTGATGAGGAAATTTGCACTGAGCCCTACAGAATGTACCAGGAGAAGAAAAGTTAAAAGGGTGAGTTTTTAAAAATATAGAAATTCCTTCCCAAGTACACTTTCACTGTCACTGTCATTCAGTTAACAGCCACCTAGAAAATGAAAGAAAATTTCATGATAGAACATGATGATGAATTATATGGCTATTATTATTATACAGAATCATCAGGAGTTTTTTAGATTGATCCACCACTAATCACTAACACAATATGCTTCATAGGCACTATAAAAGGCTATAAAAGGTGACTGAAAATCTTGGAGGGTAAGACCATAACCACATGGACCCCACTGAAAGCCAACAGGGAGATGTTTAGAACAATGCAATAGCCTTACTGTTCTTAATGAGCATCCTCACATTCCACATGATATCATTAATTTGAGAAATTTCCACCACAGATACATAATTAGACAAACTAATTAGACACAGACTTTGTTGCACAGAGAGCCTCTGCAGTTCAAGCTATCCGCCTACCTGCCGTGTGCTAAAATAAGACAGAGCCATCAAGAACACGTACGCTAATTCCCTTTGACAAGTGCACCTTGGCATATGTGGAGAGGCTACATTGTGTCAGCACACCTAAGGGACTAACCCCCTATCTTCCTAATACAAAAAAGGCTTCTATCTATGTACACAAAATACAAGGCATAAAGTGAAAGTGTTGTTGTATACCCATACGTAGACCCAAAGAAGATGTGAAAATAGCCATCTCAAAAGAAGGAACTAAATTGGAATCTATAGCTAAATACAAGTCAAGCATGGGCATTTAAGTCTCTGGAGGTTTCGTTATTCATTGCTAACAGCCCTGGAAAGGACAAAAAATGAATGCCTCAGAACAAAACGGGGTTGAACTGGAGAGCAACAATCCAGACTCCAGGGGGAATGGGGGACACAGAGGTGAAGAAAAAGTAATTGATTTAAAAAGTGACAGGGAAAGCCACAGTCTCCAGGGGGATCTGGAGCTCATCAGCACAGAAGTGACATCCATTATCTGTAGCCACTTATTATGTACAGGGTCGCAGGCAAGCTGGAGCCTATCCCAGCTGACGATGGGTGAGAGGCAGTGTACACCCTGGACAAGTCGCCAGGTGG
>JAOEHH010000027.1:18183793-18194997 GCA_025447875.1 Notarius cookei | reverse complement strand
CAGCTTGGCAGAATGGAGTTGTTCCAAGGCTAAGGGAAATAAGGGCAAGGGGTATGGATATTTTACCATGATCTGATTCAGTCCACAGTAGTCAGTACTTGGCCTGAGGTCCCCTCCCTTTTTCTCCATGAAGAAGAACCCAGCAGATGCAGGCAGCATGAAGGGACAGATGTACCCTGTTGCAGAGTCTCTTGTGCATAATCCTGCATAGCCTTTTGCTCAGACATGGCAAGAGGGTAGATTCAGCACTGAGGAGGCATGGTGTCAGGAAGGAGCTCTATGGCACAGTCATAAGGATGATGAAGAGGGAGTCTGCTGGCTTTACTCTTGAAGATCTCCATGTATAACCAAGGTTATTCAGGAATGTAGGCCATGGTAGAGACTTCAGGGCTTTCCACAGTGGTGGAAGCAACTGTGAGTGTAGGGAGATGGAGCCAATGTTGTATGCAAGATGAGGGCCACTGCAGAATCTCTGTCTTGCCAGAAGATCTATGGATCATGATGGTACAACCATGGAAGTCCCATGATGATAGCCTGGTTCTGGGACTTCGTGATGAGAAATTAGATGGTTTTGTAGTGCAGTGCACTGACTTGGAGGCCAAGGGTTTTGGTGAGTGTCATGACAAACCCTTCTCCAATGGGTCCACCATTGATGGCCCTACTCAAGGGCTGTTGAAATTCTTGCATGGGCACTTGGAGTCTCTGCACGGTCTCACTGTCCATGGAGTTGCCCGTGACTCCAGAATCTATCAGGGTGGAGAGAACATGAACCGATTCTGAGAGCCTTATCTGTGTATCCAGTTTAAATGACTTGAGAGATTTTTCAATGGACTCACTGGGAGAGGGCTAGTGCTGTTTGAAGCTCTCTCAGCCACAGCATGGATCCTTGAGCATCCAGGACAAGAAAGGCAGTGTGACACATGGTCTGTGGCATCCCCACAGTAAAAATAGAGCCCATCCTTGTGCCTTTGTTCACATTCTGAGCAAGCCACTCTGGTACAGGACACCTCCATGTCCCGAGACGTCTGTGAAAGGTGTTTTGAGATGTGGGGCTTTGCAGTGATGATTGATTTCTGAGGAGATTGTCAAGTTGGATGGACATGTTGATGAGTGAGTCCAAGAAGGCTTGGTCATTCCAACATGCTAGTTCAGTGAGAACTTGAGGATCAAGCCCTTGACAAAATGTTGCTTTAAGAGCTGGTTTATTCCATCCACTTCCAGCTGCAAGTGTGCGAAACTCTAGCGCATATGCTGCAACTTGTCTTCTCCCATGCTTGATAACAAGCAACTGACCCCCACTCCTTTAGGACGCTGACCAAAGACTTGGCAAAACATTTCAATGAAGCACTCTTAAGAGGTTGTTGACTCGCCACTTTTCTCCCACACAGAGGTTGCCTACTTGGGCATTTCTCCTACAGACTGATGAATTGGGCAATTCTCTGCTGATTGGTGGTCCCAGTGTGAGCATTTAAGAATAGAGAATATTGTAGCAGGAATCCCTTGCACTCAGACACTTCTTCAGAGAATTTTTCAGGATGGTGTACGAGTGTGCTGGAGTTCATAACCAGCACAGGGTGCGTTAGGACCACCTGCAAAACAGTGGCAGTGAGTTGGGAAATGCAGGCATCCATTTCACACAGATGTTGCTGTTTTCCTAGAAAACACCCTTCTGCAGACAAAGCTGGCTGCTTACTCTCTTCCACTGCATTCATGATGTTGGTGAAGTAATATGTAAGGAATGCAAGTGACAGATGGATGTAAACATGAGACTTTATTACGGCAAAGCTGGCAGACAAATCCAAATTGATGATCAAAGGCAGAGTCAAAAAACAGGCAATGGTCAGGTGAGGCACAGACAGAATATCCAAAGTGCAAACTGGATTGATAACCAAATAATCAGCACAGATAGATAAGGCTTGGTAAAGTCAGGCACAGGAACTCTGAGCATTTACTTCATAATGTTGTAGTGAACAGAGAGTCCTTAAATACACTGTGGTGGTGAGGTTGTAATTTGGAACAGGTGTGTGAGATGATTAATACTCCTAAGACTGAGAGTGGTGTGGTGCAGGATGGTTGTTGTAGTCTGCAGCGAATATGTTTCAAGGCTACTCCAAATGCTGGGAAGTGGAGGCTTGAGTATGAGCAGTTGCAGACATGACAACTTTTTATTCATAGACCTATTACAACTGAAGTACTGACAAAATTGCAACTATAAAGTTTTGAAATTCATACTAATCCTGTAAAGGTTCCCTGACTGGGATGGACGCTGGGGTGGATATGGTTCAGATTCTCCCTTCTGTTTATTTTTCAATCCAAACAAAAACTTACTCTCCAGCGGACTATAAAGGAACACTGACACACACACACACACACACACACACACACGGTATGCAATGATCAGTCTTGACTCTGTCTGCTCCTCTCCCCCTTTTTATCCACTCCCCATCACCGCACACAAACACAGCACATGAATTAACAACAGGTGCTTTCTTTTTGCCACCCAGCTTCACTCTCCATTCACAAACTGGTGCTCAATCACACCCCCGCTGCCACACATACCTTTCAGACAGCACAAGCAGGTCATTAAAATGATAATGTTAGCCAACCTAGTTCATATGGGAAGACACTACTAACAAGCTGCTGCTTAGTTTAGCTAAATGACTGAAGCAATGTTTTTGCCTGTATTTGCTGATGATGACTGAAATTAAAACCAAGTGAGTTTGGAAATTATTCAGACGCCTTCACCTTTTGCACAATTTATTGTATTATAGATAAAATTAAAAAATGGATTAAATATACTTTTCTGGAAATTAATCTACACATAATCCATTATTTCAAAGGTGAAAACATCCATCCATCATCTATAGCTTATCTGTCATGGTCACAGAAAGAAACTGGGGTCAATTCCAGCTGACTTCAGGCAAGAGGTGGGCAGGTCATCAGTCTATCATAGAGCTAGCACTGAGAAGTCAGTCACATTAATTTTTGTGTCTTTGGGAGGAAACCAGAGCACCCAGAGGAAACCCATGCCAGCAGTAGCTTTAGAACAAGTCTTTAACTGTCCTTGAGTGCCTCAGCCAAAACCCAAACTTGAACCCCATAGAACATCTGTGGAGAAACCTCAAGATGGTAGTTCATAGAGATTATGGTAAATGTAATCCAATTTTAAATGAAATTTCTGTCACAAAAAATGTGTGCCAATATCATGTGCAAAAACTGAATAGATTTGAATACTTTCCAAACCCACTGTAATGGATGCCTTAAATTGACTCACAGATGTTACCTTTTTAGTGGTAGCTAATGGTAACTGGAAATTATTTTAAAGACATACAAAAGAGCAATAAGCAATAATAATAAGGAAAAGCAATAATAAATTGTTGGGCCACTGCATAGATAGGGCATGTTATATTTTTCAAAGATTATGTTGTTGATCATGTTTTCATTTGTAAACAGCTTCACCCTTTTTGTGCTTTTAGACAAAATTGCATGATCTTTTGAGCAAGTTCTGTATCTGAAGGCTAATGTAATGTTGACTTGATCTGTCACACTTCCAGTGGATGATGTAACAAACTTCACGTCAACAATAAAACAATTTGTAAGATGATGCCAGTGATTCCCCCATGGGAAAATATTAGAGGGGAAGTCAATGAGTGTGTGTTCAAAATACAGAAATGCAACTTTTCAATTCAACCTATCAAGTTAATTTTTTGTTTGTTTGTTTATATTAATGCCATATGTTGATATTCTGTCTTCAGTAATTTTGAATGAGTTGTGAAAGTTCTTCTGAATCCTCCATGGGCTCAGTCCAGACATATCACTCACAGTGGCAAACAGCTGGAGCCTGTTTATTATGGTCCCTTTAATTCATCTTCATTGTGTTTTGGCTAGGGGGAGGAATTGGTCATAATGCACTGACATTTCATTATTTAAAAAACAAGAAAAAAAAAAAAGAAAGGCTCCCGAATTGTGAGCTATTAATCAAAGTCAGAAGTAATGTGCCATTTTAAATGCACAATCCCCATGGTCATACATATTGAATGTGACTAACCTTTGAAGACATTTTGTCTTTGATTACCTTTCCCAAAAAGACTCCGGAAAATTCTCTTTATATGCCTCACCCATTTCTGTCGACCTTGCCCATTTCTGTTCAGTTCTGTCTCATTGTTCTGTTCTCATATTAAAGTGCAATATAATTTAAAATGTTTCTCTTCAACACTTAAGTCCAGGTGTACTTACATGAGGAGAATTAATACAGGTACCAAACAGGCTTGCAATGGGGCTAACATTTATTTTACTAAGCCATATAATGCAATCACATTCAGAAACACATTTTTGCCTGGTCTTGGTTGGTGGTTTAGAAATTAGGCTACTTGTTTGTTTATACTTTGGGAAATATATCAACTAAATTTGTTTGGACGTAAAATATTTGGATAGAAAATATCGTGGCCAGGTACTAAGAAAAATAAGAACCTTGTCAATGGGCTTAACAAAGCAGTCCTGCAGATATCTCTTAAATGAGGTCAAGGAAAGTGGTCAGAAAGGAAAAACGAGGCAGAAAGAGGTAAAAAGAGAGACAGGGTAAGCTAGAAAAACAGATAGAGAGATTAAAAAAGAGGTTGGAACACATAAAGAAGTACATAGAAAGACAGAAGACAAGAATGGGGGGGTAAGGAAAGGTTGAACATGATTTGACAGGTACAGTCGGAGAAGCATGCTGAGTCAGACAAAGCTCAATTTGTAATTTATAAACAGTCTGGCCACACAAGCCTGATCTGAGAGCAAATATCCCACAAGACTGCAGTGACACAGCCACACTGCTCCACAGTTCCACACATTACCTTAGGAAGCCCTATGAGTCATCAAGACCCTGCATGATTTTACAGTTACAGCACTGATCCAAATGAGACATCTATTAGCTGTACTTTATACTGTAATGTTTCAAGTGGCAAAATTATTGCTGTTGTAAAAAAAAAAAACATTTCCAGACCTACAGTATGTGTTTTTGATTGTGTCCATAACAGTGTTGGGTAAGATCTGTTAAGAAGGTACATAACTAGCTAATGTGTCTATGGGGTTCTTTTTAAACTGCCACTCCTGCTTATTCAGAAACTCTGACCATTCCTTCTCACTGCTGCTTTTAATTCTACAATATACTGTAAAACTTCATATATTATGTTCTTTGAAATGTTCTTAGGAAAAATAGTCTTTTCAACACATTTAATAGCAATGAGGCAGACAAAATGGAGCTGCATTGTAATGCTAAGAAAACAGAGCTTCAATCTTTCAACCAAACTGAAGAAGTTATTATAAAAGCTAAAGATGAAACAACCATCAAAGAAGTTAACAGTGATGAAACCTGGATAATGTCAAAATCATTGAAAAAGCAATTGGATGGCTGCTACACACGAATGCTTAGGATGGCTCTGAATGTGTCTTGGAAAAGCCACACAACAAATGCAGAGCTATATCAAGATCTCCCAACTGCATCCACAAAAGTGCAACAATGAAGAATGCGCTTGGCAGGACACCTTGTACATCACAGTGATGAAGTTGCAAACAAGCTTGTACTATGGCAACCCACTGATGGTTGGCAGAACCAACCCGGTGTGGCAGAAGATGTATAGCATACATTGACAACCTGGTGGATGACATAGGATGTGAAAGTGTGCAAGCTTTAAAAACCATCATGATTGACCATTCAGTCTGGATTAACTGTGCCAAAGATGTAGGGTATCCCATGGGATAGCCTAGGTGAGGGTGAGGTTAATAGCAGTTTAATGGCAAATACATTGCCCAGAAAAAGAAGAAGGAAAAAAAATGGTCATGCGTCCTAATATTTTTTGGACCACCTTTAGCTTTCATTATGGCATGCATTCACTGTGGCATTTTTAGAACAACCTGATGCAACCTCACAATATTTATTTCCATCCAGAGTTGCATTAATTTTTGACATCTTGTATTGACATCAGGAAAGTTGAACCACTCTGTACAGTCTTCTCCAGCACAACCCAAAAACTTTCAATGTGATTAAGGAGTCTGTGTTGGTCAATTCACGTGTAAAAATGATTCCTCATTCTCCCTGAACAACTTTTTTACAATTTGAGCCCTAATTTTATGCCTGCACCAACAGGAAAGAAAAAATCTACTGATGGGATCACCTGGTCATTCAGTATATTCAGGTCAGCTGACTTAATTTTATTGCCATATAATGTTGCTGAGCCTAGACCAATTGAAGCATCCCCAGATAATAACACTGCCTCCAGAAGCTTGTACATGGGCCACTATGCCTGATCAGTGCATCACTTCATGTGCTTCTCTTCCTACCCTCATGCGCCCATCTCTCTAGAATAGAGTAAATCTGGACTCATCAAACCACATGACCTTTTTCCATTGCTCCAGAGTCCAATCTTTATGCTCCCTAACAAATGGAAGCCTTTTATTCTGCTTAGCATCATGAGCAAGTGGTTTTCCGATGGCCACACAGCTGTTTAGTCCCAATCCTGTGAATTCTCATCACATTGTGAGTATGGAAATGCTCTTACTTTTGCTATTATACATAGCCATGAGTTCTACTGTCAATTTTTTATGATTCGACTTCAAGTGTTTAAGTGAACTCTAATCACAGTTAGTCAAGCTTTTTTTCTGATCACATTTCTTCTGTGAAGTTGAAGGTTCACCACTATCCTTACAGGTTTTAAGAATACATTGGGCAGTTCCTAACCCAATTCCAGTAATTTCAGCAATCTCCTTTGTTGTTTTCTTTGCTTGATGCAGGCCAATAATTTGACCCTTCTGAAACACAGTAGCATCTTTTCCACAACCACAGGATATGTTTTCAACATTGTTGTTTAAAAAATGAGAACCTACTCACTGCATCAGTTAGTGTTAAAAGAATTGTTGCCAGCTGAAACATAATCACTTCTGTAATTATCCAATCAAATGCAATTAAGTATTTGCTTATTTAAATCCAAATGATTACTTATTTTTTATTTATTTATTTATTTATTTATTGGCTAAGCAGTATATGATCAAGCTAAAGGTTATCAGAATACAATAATATTTGTCAAATGAAAAAGCCAATTAACTTATCAATGAAGGGATGTTTAAACACAAAAATGGACATGCTGTGACATGAGTAGCTTATAGGTGAGCTGGAATCCACCTGACCTGATTGACCAAGATTAGCATAATTCAGTTCACATTTTCTTTTATCTCAGGTCAGTGTCAGAGAGAGGAAACTCAGTAACAGCCAGGAGCTTTTAATCATTTGTGCTTTCAACAAACTGAACAAATACAAAACCTGAACATATACAGGCATCTGTGTATATAGTTTTAGTTTAGCTACTCACCATTGTTACTGGAAAATATACGTGACATACAGAGATGACTGAAAGAGGCAGAAGCATGTAGATACAATGAAGGCAAAATGACTGCAAGGTCAAAAGCCCATTGACACACATCTTCTTGGGAGCCCACATGCCCTCATAGGTGGATAACCCCTGGGACAAGAACAGATAAGGTAATGAAATTCTTCAACAAGACAAGAGTCCAAGATGTCTGCAGATGGTACCTGGTTCCTTTCTTCAGAGATGACTCTGTCTGTTAGGTAATAAATGTGACCTCTTCATTATTGAGAGCAGGATGTGAATGGCGTAGACAAACATCCTGTCAAGATTGAGGACAAGCAACAAGAGTACTACCTTAGCCAAGGGACTGGGTACCACTGGTCTGAGCAAGAGGTTTGATTAATAATGGGGTTTGGAGGGTTGATTTAAGTTGAATGGAGGTGAAATAAGTTGTCAAAGATTTTATTAAGTATCCTGTTTATTGTTGAACTCATGGATGATCCCCAAACAGTTGTCCTTGCTCAACTGTTTGAGGGCAGCATGGTGGTGCAGTGGTTAGCATTGTTGCCTCACAGCAAAAAGGTTCTGGGTTCAAGCCCAGTGACTGATGGGGGCTTTTCTATGTAGAGTTTGCATGTTCTCCCTGTGTCTCTAGGTGCTCCAGTTCCCCTCACAATCCAAAGACATGCGGTTAGGTTAACATGGGGCAGCCATGGCCTGAAGGTTGAGCTGAAGTGCACCTAACCCGCAACTGCTCACTTGGTGCTGTAGCGTAGCTGCCCACTGCTCTGGATTTGTGTGTGTGTGTGTTTGTGTGTGTGTGATCATTGCTCACTTGTGTGTGCATGTGTGTGTGTTCACTGCTTCAGATTGAATCCAACCTGATTCAGGTTGAATGCAGAGGAGGAATTTTACTGTGCTTAAGTGTGATAAATAAAGGCTTCTTGCTTCATCTACCACATTGCAGAGCTCAGAAAATTTATCAAACAACCACAAACATAATAATTTTATGTTAATGGTCACATACATTTGCCAAACCTACAATATAAGGTAATATGAGAATGCTAAATAAGCCACTTACAAGCCCCTAATGTTGTCAAATACCTGCTATATTCATGACTTATATACTGTATACTGTATGTACATGGTCATTGGGATCAATTAATGTTTTATATGTGACCCCTACACTGATGGTTTACTAAATGCATTTACAGCATCATTAATATCAGACTGCTGTCCATTATTTACTGTTACCCCTGGTGTGGTTTCCAAATCTGATGAGCTAATCCTAACCATTAGAGTATCCCACTTAGATTTACTAAAGCCTTGCATGTGTAAAAACACCTGCAATCTTGATAAGACCCAGTAAAATGCATAAACTGGCTTACAAATAAGATCTAGGGATGACTGCATCTTTTACAATGCTCAAAATAGTATGTTGTGTTTGTTTTGTGTGTGAGGCTTAATTTGATGTAGTTCTAATTTGGTGTGGCCTGAATGCCACTTTAGGAACTGCAATTGTGTGCACAAATGGGCAGGCTGTCATAGTAAACTTTCATATTGGCTATTCACCTCACATTCACTCATCCATTGCCAAAAGCATTTACTCAGAGCCTTTGAAAAGGGTCTGATTCACATTCACCTTATTCCCATAATGCAAAGCCTACTTGTGTTGACATTCTTTTATTCGGTTATTCATATTGTATTTTGAAAAGGTTTTGTTGTTGTTTTTTAATGTATTTCACTGCCTTCAGTCACTGTTATACTTAAGTTTCAAGTTTTTTGCTTTCAAAACTTGCTATCAGCAACATTTTGTGAATGCAAAATGCTGATTGACCTACTTTGGTTAACTTTGAAATTTAACTTTGAAATTAATGTTTGGATCTAAACTGGCTTTACTCTTTATGATGTTCAGTCCAATTTTGCTGCTGCAGACACATCATAAAAACATTCTATAGTCAAGAGATCAGAGATCCTAGAAAGCATAATGTGATGTGCTACCCAGCCTGTGATTTAGTGCCATTATGACTAAAAGCAGTCAATGACAAATTTCTGACCAGAAATTTTTGATTAAAATCTGAGAATCTGATCGCTGCTAGAATATTCATCTGAAAAGCCTCCAATAGGATGATGACATAGAATAATTTCTGCACAAGTCTTAATCACACTGATTGTTGACATAAGTAGAATTCTCTGGACCAGCAGGCATGGCTGAAGTGCCCTTGAGCACTGTTGGGGTACCTAACCCCTAACTGCTCCCCAGGCTGCTCTGGATGTACGTCACTCTGGATAAGAGAGTTTGCTCAATGCCAATAATGTAATGTAGAATATGATAATTTTATATCATTTGAGGTTCTTATTCATATAAACTGACATGGGGATTATCATAAGTCTGTTGTAGAATTTGGCCAAGATTTTCTTGGGATCATCTTGATCAGTGTGAGAAATAATAATCTTAAAGACTGCTGCAATCAGACAGTCTAAATCTGATTTTAGATGACTGTAGAAAGCCCCTGAGGGTGGAGTACTGAAGTCTGGCAGGTGTCTACAGTGGGTGGAGTACTGAAGTCTGGCAGGTGGGAGATGTTCACACACAACTTTATTTCTTAGACTTCTATTGCTTTTCAGCTTCACTCATTCATTTGTTTCTCTCTCTCTCTCTCTCTCTCTCTCTCTCTCTCTCTCTCACACACACATGTTCTGGTTGGGAGAGATCCCCTTCCTTTGCTTGCTCTCCCTTCTTTTCTACTCTCTGTCATCACTGCAAAACACACAGACAAAACGTTAATTGACAACAGGTGTACTGACTTTGCCACTCATCTTCCCCAGCCCCACCCTCCATTCACAAAGTGATGCTTGGCCATGCCCCCACTGCCACACAGACATTTCCTAATGTCTCAAAAGCACTACTTGTATTATACTACACATGGAATCACAACCAATTATATACTGTCATTTATTCAATTACATCACTTAATTCTTTTTAGACCATATTACAGTCACACTGAGGTCAATCAATCTATACTCCATCTTGTTTGTTCACAGTTCTCCCAGATAGCACACATATGGTACATCAGCATGATACATCACAAGAATAGGGCAATGACCTTGTTTGCTAATTGGGAAGAAGTCATCACAATTTTTTTTATGGTCATCTGCTGCTTTCAGCCATCCTTGAGTATAATGGGTGCTCTAAAGTCATAAATATAAAGCAAAGTACTTACAGAGAGCATTTTCACAGAGCACTTCACAGCACTGAAAATAAAGTCTTTGGTAAACAACTGCTCACGAGGACACACTTCCCCATTATAGATAGTGTTTACACAAATGCATAGGGCATTTTCCTCTGTAATTAGCAGCCATTGTGAGTGAATCTCATGCCTGTAGAAAAAGACTATTCAGTGAATCAAAGGCTGCAATCACAGGGGTGTCTGATGATGCTACACCATGTGAATCAAGCGATCTCCATTTATAGGCACTTTTTGAAAGAAAATTTATTATTGCTTTTTTTTATCATTAGATAACTTAGGAGAGATAATCCAGCCACTGGGGGTGCACAAGCGTACTCTTGGTGCCGGTCCCAAGCCCGGATAAATTGGAGAGGGTTGCGTAAGGAAAGGCATCCGGCGTAAAACTGTGCCAACTCTAACATGTGGATTGAAAAGAGAAATACCATACCGGATCGGTCAGGGCCCAGGTTAACAACAGCCACCTCTGGTACTGTTGGTCAACAGGGTGCCGGTGGAAAGTATGCTACTGCTGCACCAAAACGGAGAAGGAAAAAGAGAGGGGGGAGGCATGTTAGGAGAGAGCATGAAAGATGGAAGGGAAGGAGCTTAGAATTGAGGGTAGGAACAC
>JAOEHH010000027.1:17803360-17813687 GCA_025447875.1 Notarius cookei | reverse complement strand
ATAAGTCCCCTAGCAGTATTTAAAGGGTACAAATAAGTACCTTAGAGGGTACTGCTTCAGTGACAAGCCATTATACCACTAAAGGTACAATAATGTACTTTATTTTCTGAGAAATAAAGTGCAATGGGGCATGCTGTTGTAGGAAAATAATCAATGGTGGGGTGCTAGGACATGGAACTAAAGTTAATTTTCAAACAACACCACATCCTGAAATGTTTTATTCCTCTTATACCACAGCAATTTGCCAACACTAGCCATTTGTTATGCCTGTCTCGCTAGGTGTGATGCCTCAGGAATGAGGGGTTGAATGTTTGCAGGATTTATATGGAATTATCATTGTGACCACCAGCTGGAATGGTTTTGGAATTGATCTAAACAGGGTCGAGGTCACAGCAAGGTCAAAGGTTTGAAATAGTTTTTCTTAGTTTTCTTCCCCATTTAAATAGCTTCTTTCCAATTTGAAACTATATTTTAGGGGTATTTGAAGCACACAAGCCAGTAACAAGAAGGACGAGTTGATGGTGGAGGCATTACCATCAATTCTGTTGGCATCAAGTTCTCTTTGTTTTCTCTATTAAGATACACTTTGTTTTATCCATGTAATGACATTAAATTACATGTACCATATTAACATACACATTCCTGTCAAATCCCTTTAATGGGGCATTTGCCAATCGTCAGTCCTGCGCGCTGTGGCGCATGCACCTGAAGGCGTGTACTGGGCTGTGCACGCATTGAGCGGACTCCAGTATGTGTGCTATTAACAATGCGCACCTGAACTCAATTAAGGAGCTATGCGCACCTATTTAAGGATTGTGCTGATGCACCATCAATGCAAAGTATTATGATACATCAGTATGCATTACTGAGCCTTTCTACCTGTGTTCCTGATTTCCTGTTTCCTGACTCCTGTGCCTGTTTTTCGTTCCCGTTCTTGCTTTGCCTCTGATATCCTGTTTATGCCTCACCCGACCATTTTGCCTGTTTCACATTTTTGGGTTTTGCCTGCCAATTTGGAGTGTTTGCCTGTGTGTATATTTGTTCACTGTATATATATTCTGCACTGTTATTATTAAACTGATTACTTCTGCACTTACATCCACCTACCTCACATACCTGACAGAATACTTCACCTTACAATGGATGTAGCAGAAGTTTTTCAGTATGCGATTCCATGCCGCTTCCGGCTTCCCCTGTCTTAGCCCCTCACCTCATATTTCCAGCTGAGTTCTGACTAGAGTCCCTGGCACCCTACTATGGAATATACCACCCTATGGGATTCATCTTGCAGTGTGACTTTTTCTATAAGGACCTCCAAGAGCCCAAGCCACCAGAACCCATCTGGGTAAGCTTTATCCTAACGGCTATTTCGGGATGAGCATGCCAATGGGTGGATTACCTGATCGGAGGCGAATGCCCATACCCTGGAAGCTTACAGACTTTCTTTGCCATGCTCCAGTTCATTTTTGAATCATTGGAAAAGGAGGAATCCCATGAATTTTTTTTTTGGGGGGGGAGTGAGCCCTCCAGTGGCTGACGCAGCAGAGGAGGTCGTTGCTCCAGAGCTCCCTCCAGTGGTTGACGCAGCGGAGGAGGCCATCTCTCCAGGGCTCCCTCCATTGGCCGATGTAGAGACAGCAGAGGAGGGTGTTTGTTCCTGAACCCCTTCAGAGCTGGTCTCTCAGCCAGAACCAGCACATGAATCAATGCCTGAACCAGAGTCTGTATCAGAACCCATGCCTGAACCTGAGCCAGCGCCAGCATCTGTTCCAGTGCCAGCATCTTTTCCAGTGCCAACGCCAGCATCTGCTCCTGTGCTAGTGCCAGCGTCAGCTCCAGAGCCAATGCCAGTGCCAATGCCTGCTCCAGAACCAGTGCCAGAGTCTGAGTCAGAGTCATTGCCTTCTCCAGAGCCAGTGCCTGGGTCATCTAGAGCATCTGAGCCTATGCCAGAGTCGGCACCTGCACCAGCATCAGTGCCGATGCCAGAGTTAAGGCCAGTGCCAGAACTTGAGCCTGTTCCAGAACCTGTGTCAGAGGATGTCGGCACAACCTCTGCCTTAGCTGGCTATGAAGGCGGCGGCAGCATTGTCCCACCGCCGCCTGGCTATGAAGGCATCACTGTCGTTGTCCTGCCGCCACCCGGCTATGAAGGCGTCATCGTCCCGCCTCTGCCTGGCTATGAAGACTTTATTGTCCCACCGCCCAGCCAGGACCATAGCATTACGCTGACAGAGCTTGAGTCCATGCCTGAGTTCCATCCAGAGTTCGCATTAGAGCCAAGTCCTGAGTCCAAGTCACGTCTTGAGCTTGAACTAGAATCAAGCCCTGTGTCCAAGCCAGTTCCAGAGCTCCAACCTGAGTCATCTCCTGAGTTTGAGCCAGAGTCCAGCCCAAAGCTCAAGCCCACTCCTAGTCAGGAGTCCAAGTGTTGTCCTAAGCCTGAGCCCGAACCCCCACTGGAGCCAAGTATGATGGATTTTCGCCCCCAGAGGAAGCTCTTTGGGGGGGGGGTTCTGTCAGTCCTGCGCACTGTGGCGCATGCACCTGAAGGGGTGCCCCGGGCTGCGCGCACGTCGAGCGGACTCCAGCATGCACGCCATTAACTATGCACACCTGAACTCAATTAAGGAGCTATGTGCACCTATTTAAGGACTGTACTGATGCACCATCAATGCAAAGTATTACGATACGTCAATATGCGTTACCGAGTCTTTCTACCTGTGTTCCTGATTTCCTGTTTCCTGTGCCTGTTTCTCGTTCTCACTTTGCCTCTGATATCCTGTTTGCGCCTCACCCAACTATTTTGCTTGTTTCACGTTTTTGGATTTTGCCTGCCGATTTGGACTGTTTGTGTGTATTTTTGTTCACTGTATATATATTCTACACTGTTATTATTAAACTGATTACTTCTGCACTTATATCCGCCTACCTCACGTACCTGACAGCCATACAAGTCCCTGTGTAAGTTGTGGCTGTAGAAATAATAACATTAGAATTAGTAAAAGAAAACTATTGTCATAGCTATTAAAAAAATTAATCAGACCAATCAGATTTGATAATTCAGCAGATAGTTAATGGTTCCTAGACATCTTACTTAACTGTTTACTAATGCTTACTACTGTCTTAAGTAATATTCATTTGTTGTAAAGTGTTGGCATTATTTATTTTCTTTTTTTAATCATCTGTCTTTAGCATATGATACGTCTCTTCATTACCTAGTTTTTGCCAAGTCAAATCAGTAGGAAAGCTGACAAGCACCAGACATAATGTCATATTTTAAAAAAGTGTATATAAACACTTTGATCTTTTGTCTGAGATACAAGGTTTCTGTTTGCTCAGCTTTCTCTGTTTAGTTTCTAAATCCATCTCGACTTATCAGTGAATGCTTGTTAGGGGTGGTGGAGGTGTGGTGAAATAGGATACAAAAGCAGAACACGACTCAAACAGTAATCCAATAAATGAGGTGGTTTTAATCCAGGGAAAAAGTAGCAAAAATAGTCCATGTAAAAAAGGAGACAAAAACTTGACAAAACAAACGAGGCAGACAAGGACAAGAAAAACACTAGTGCCAAAAACCATGAACAAGAAAAAACGTGAGTGCAAAAAGCCATAAATGAGAAAGAGCTAGTGCAAAAAAACATGAACAAGGGAAAAACACTGGAGAGAAAAAACCATGAAAAAGCATTAAGGCACAGAAACGGCTAGGGAAAACAAACGAGACGTTCTGGCAAAAACAGAGTCTGAGAACGGCCTATTTATACACAGCAGTGAAAACCAGGAAGTGTGTTCAGGGAAGAAGGAATTCTTGTCCCGGATCCGGATCGGCACTGGAATGAGAGATCCATAATCTCCAGAATGGATGTCCGGGACAGAGCATGACAATGCTAGAGAATCGCAGAAGTGTAACCTTTCAAACTTCTCATGTACCATCTTTAATCTGCTACATTTTTTGTTTTAAAGTAAACTTAGGCTCGCCTTAAATTACGTCAAGCTTATTGATGTCTTTTTTGTTGTTAAATTGGAATTATACCCAAATTATTTCTTACTAATTTAAAATTATTCTAATATCAAATTGATTACACCCCTATAATTAACAAAATGGACACATAGAAAGTTTTAAAGGTTGAACAGTTACTTGAATGAAAGCAAAAACTTTTGAATTACCAACATACCATAAATAGATACTGTATATTGGGTTACAATGAAACTTTTTTTTTTTACTTCAGGGCTAATAAATGAGCCTAAGTACTACAAATTTAATTTTTGAAAATGGGGTTATTTGGACCTAAGAAGAAGATTTAAAAGCCAATGTGATTTTGTTTAATGTAGTTCTGAATGTTTCAAAGCCTGAAATGCAACTTTAAAACATTTGCCACAAGAGTTATAGTGTAAACATATTCATACATACGTATGTATTGCACAGTAATAACACAGTCGCTCATCCCATGGCTGCAGTTGAAGTCTAGACATGTGTGGTGGATCACGTATTCCAAAGTACAAGAATTGAAATAATCTTACAATGATTTGTTTCTTCATAGTCAAAATTTGCCATGCAGATTAAGTCTGTAGGTACTCCAGTAAACACATTTTCTGTCAGTGTGAAGTTTAACCATGGATAAACTTCTCTCTCTCTTTACCACTTCTGTATTTTTAAATACAAATAGCAAAGTCCTGAATCTTAAAACAAAGGATGTGGGAAATGTGGAGTGTTTCCCAGGGGAATGTTCTTGGCTTTGTCTCTCCTTGGCCCATTTTCCTTCTTGCTGGCACATAAAGAAAGCTACAGCACAAAGACATAACACAGGGACTAGTTGATGCACATCTGTGAAACACCCCCAGAGCCTTAAATCAAGCTAGTGACCTGAGGTTCATAATTCCAAGAAAGAAAAAAAAACAAAACATTGAAGGCATTTACCATAAGTGTCTTTGAAACTGGATGATTAGATGATTTATTGTCAGTAGGGCAAAGTTTTCTGTCAATAGATGGGTTGAGTAGAGTCAGATGTAAGTGCAGAAGAGTTTATTATAAAAGCAACAATCAGGCATACAGTCCAATATGGCAGGCAAAGGGTCAGGTGAGGACAGACAAAAGCAGAATCCAAACAACAAGGAATAGGAAACCAGAAAAATAACACAACAAGAAGGCTCAGTAATGTGTGATGAGCAATGCAATACTTCGCTGAGTGAATGAGTCCTCAGCGTCCTTATATGAGCATGCTGATTGCGCCTTAATCAGTAGCAGGTGTGTGTCATTAGGAGCATGCTGTTCAGAGCACACGTGAGAGTCAGTTTGTTGCACGCATTGTCCAGAGCATGTGTAAGAGAAAGACAGTTGCGTGTGCCAGTGCATGCAGATGTGACATTTCTGTTCCATGCTAGGCTTTGGACTAGCTTTGATGGCAGTTTAGCAAAGCAAGCTAACTGTACTAAGTGCTATATGTACACACACCAATCTCTGCTACTTCCTTCCAATATCTCTCTTTTTTTTGCAATGCCAATATACACATTTAAGGTTGTAAAAGACATTTAAGATAAAATGAAACCATGTTATATTTTCATTTTTGTACAGACGTTGTAAATAGATTAAACGTCTATTTGCAGGTAGAAACTAAAGTTGTGAGTGGGGAATTGAAGGAACATTGGACCACACATGCCATAGGATTGGTCCAAGGAATTATTTGAGCTAAATGTTGGGATTTGTCACTTGATCAAATTTGCATAGAATTGAGAAAAATCATTACTCAGTCTTAAGTCAGTGTGGCTTGTTGTTGTGCTGTTGTTTTGTCGCTTGGCACTGTTGCTGAAATCACATTTCCATGTTTAGAAAAAGAACAGCCACCTGATGCTAGTGTGACCGTAGGTTAACGCAAACTGTAACCACTAAGCAATTGAAATATGGTTCTATGCAATGACTAATAATGTAACTACATATGAAGAGTTTGGTTCCAAAATGTGATATGTGCCATTATCAAAAAATTCAAGTTCCTGCCAAAAGAAGTTTGGAATTTCATCACTATTCAAAATTCCAAAATCAATTTTATGCAAAACATGACATCCCCCATGTTCCTCTGCATTGTATATCCTCTTTCTTTTCAAAACATGACAAACACCACTACTGATTATTCACAGACCACGTTATCTCTGCTCGACCAATCACAGCACACCATTCAAATACGGAAACAGTAATCGCAGCTCCCACTAACTGTCAACATCACAGAAAATCCCTGTCTTTTAATGAGATTTTGAACAAAATAAATGAATAACGTGATGTTTGTGTGGAGGGACTTTTTATCTTAATGTTTTATACTATTCATCATTGGTTCCAGCTCATGTCCGTGCATCAGTTTTGTCATCTCCTTCCGGCTTCCCTTTATTGCATAATATATTATTTAATTATCTGGTCTCCTTGGCTGGTGTTTGTGCCAGATATGACTTAGGAGACCCAATTGGTGGTGGAAGAGCTGTGGGCAGAAGTCACATGGGAGGGCAGGAGGAGGACACGGTTGTTCCAGTCACTCCTTTCTTTTTCTTTGTTTATCCTCCTCATGCTGTCTTCTGTTGTCCTCAAAAGCTGAGGTGCCGTCATGGACAGCTAACCTCCAGGCACTTCTGTCCCTGGCAATTTGCTCCCACAAGGAAGGTTCAATGTTGCTTTGGGCCAGGGTGCGCTTGAGCTGATCTTTGTAGCAGTGCTTTGGTCCTCCTCAGGGTCATGTTCCAGTGGTGAGTTCCCCATAGAGCATGATTCTTGGGAGTCGGGAGGGGTTCATTCGTAGGACATGGCCTGCCCAGCGGAGACAGTGGTGGATGATGGTGGCTTCAACGCTGGGCAGTGAGGCTTGGTTCAGGACCTCAGTGTTGGTAATGAGGTCTTCCCACTGAATTTTGAGAATCTGCCTCAGCTTGTACTGTTGGAATTGCTCGAGGCGTTTGATGTGACGGCGGTACAGTGTCCAAGTCTCGCAGGCAGATAGAAGGGTAGAAAGGACTACGGCCCGGAAGACCATGATCTTGGTTTGGATGGTCAGCACATGGTTGTTAAATAGGCGGCAGCTAAGGCAACCGAAGGCAGAATGGGCTGCCTTGATCTGGGTTTCCATGTTTTTTCACACATGGGGATCTTTGAGAGAATGCTCCCCAGATATGAGAAGTGATCCACTTCTTCCAGGGGCTGGCCGTTAATAATGATGTTAGTATTTGGAAGCATTTGACCTGGTGGTTAGATGAGGGCCTTGGTCTTGTCAGTGTTTACCTGCATCCCAAAACACTCATAGGCAGCGTTGTAAAGATTGGCAATCCTCTGAAGGCTGTCAGCAGTCTGACTCGGGGTGGTGTTGTCGTTGGCATACTGCATTTCGCGGACTGAGATGGTACATGTCTTAGTCTTTGCACAAAGATGGGCTAGATTGAAGAGCCCGCTGTCCATGCGGTACCACACATCAATAGAGGGGATCCCTGGTGGAATTTCGTTGATCATAGCTGCAATGTACAGTGAAAAACAAGTTGGAGCTAAAATGCACCCTTGTTTAAGATCTCCAGTGATGGGAAATGAGTCTGAGAGGATGTTTTGATGGCATACTCTGCCAACCATACCTTCATGAAGGGAACGGACTAGGGTGATGAAGTCAGGTGGACATCCGAACCTGGCAAGGACTGCCCACATTGCAGGGCGAGGGACTTTATTGAAGGCCTTTTTGAGATCCCAGAAGATAAACATAAGATAAACATGTTGTTGTTCTTGACTCTTCTTCTGGAAATGACAGGCACAAAAGATCATGTCGAGAAGGTCTGAAGCCACATTGGGACTCAGGAAGAATGTCTTCTGCGAGGACAAGGAGGCGATCAAGAAGAATGCGGGCGAAGATCTTGCTCGCGATACTTAATAGCAAGATACCGTGGTAATTGCTGCAATTCTCTCGGTCCCCCTTCTTAAAGATAGTAATGATATTTGCATCACGGAAGTTACTTGGGAGAGTTTTGGTTTACCAGATCTTGAGAATGAAGAGCATCAGGTGATTATTCAGCTCAGGGCCACCGAGCCACTCGAGCGGGATGTTATCTGGCCCTGGAGCTTTGCCCGGTTTCATGCGCTTGATAGCCTTGTTAAAATCTTGCATTGAGGGTGGCAGGGTCATTCAGTGGCAGATGGGGTACTGTGGGGTCATATGGAGAAGATCGTCCGGGGTGCGCGAATGATCATTGAGGAGGATCACGAAATGAGACTTCCAGTGATCAAGGATTCCCTTGCTATTGGTGATGGTAGTGGAGCTGTCTATAACTTTTAGGCCACCCACTGATGACCTTGTAGGGCCAAAGATCTCCTTGGTTGCCACGTAAAAGCAGTGCAAATCGCGTTGGTCAGCATAGTTTTGGATCTCCTCTGATTTCCTCTGCTACCAGATGTTCTGAGCTTCGCAGATCCCTCTTTGCGGAGGGTGGTCCAAAGGTCCTCTATTGAGATTGGCTCCGGGATGTCCGTGAGGTTTCTTTCAATGGCTTCCCTGAAGTCTTGAGATGTTTGAGGGTCGCGAAGCTTGGTGCAGTCAAAGCAGCAATGGGGTGTGTTTGCTGTGACCTGCTTTGGTAGTCGGTGGATCTTGATGTTAAGGCGAGAGATCAGGAGATGGTGATCCATCCGGCAGTCATCCGCTCTGGGCATAGAGCGAGTAATACAGACATCTTTTCTGTCCTTAGCTCTGATCAGGACATAGTCAAGTATGTGCCAATTCTTGGACCAAGGATGTTTCCAGGTCATCTTCTGTCAGTTGGGGAGTCTGAATAGGGTGTTGGTAATGATGAGGTTATGCTCAGCACAGAGGCCCAAGAGAAGCTGGCCGTTAGCATTGCTGTTCCCAATGCCATGGTGGCCAAGGATTCCTTCCCACAAGTGATAGTCACTGCTGACTTTGGCATTAAAGTCTCCTAGCACAACGAGTTCATCATGTGCAGGGACTGCCTGAATGGTACGGTCGAGCAGGTTGTAGAAGGAGGCTTTGACTTCATCTTCAGAGGTGAGAGTAGGGGCGTACACAGAAATCACGGTAAGGAATCTGTCCCGAGTGAGCGGTATCCGGACAGACATCATACACTCACTAATGGCAGTTGGGACAAGGTTATGCTGGTGCACGAGCTGGGATCAGATGGCAAAGCTGATGCCATGGATGCGTGGTTCGTGGGGGTCTTTTCCCTTCCAGAAGATGGTATATCTGGAACCAGCTTCCCTGATGTTGCCTTCACCTGGAAGCCTGGTCTCACCCAGGGCTGCCACATCGATGTTGAAGCGGGCAAGCTCTTTGCAGATGTGGGCTGTACGTTGTTCAGGATGGTCGATGTCACTCTTGTCCTGGAGGGTGCGGATGTTCCAAGCCCCAAGAATGAAGGGTTTTGAGATGGAAGAGCGGGTAGTCAGTGGTTGGGTAGCAGTAATATTTGTCGTGTTCTGACCGCTGAATGGGAAGTCCGCCAGTCACGGTATGCTGGCCAGATGAGTCTGCTGTGTCCGATGTTTACTCCACCTTTTCTAGGGGCCTCCCCATGCGGGGTGGGCTGAGGGAATCCTAAAAAGGCCAGCCCAGTCACGAGTCCAGCTGCCGAGCTCCATTGTCATAGCAAGGTCAATGGACAGCGACCATCAAAGACTCACCACCAATGTGTGGTCACAGACTAGAGGCTTCCAGCTATCCAGGCCTGCCCTCGATGCCATCGCCATTGGGCTTTGAGATATAGAGGTCGGAAGAAACAGATGGCAAATGCCATTCGCTGAAGAGCTTGTTTTAGGTGATCATGACTGCGTGATGGCCATGCGCACACACTTGGCTAGCAACACTTCCACTGCAGCTCAGAGGGTTGAGATATGCAGTTTTGGTGAGGCTGGTTGCGTCAGGCTGCCGGGTTCTTGATCCATAAAGGCCTGCCTTTGTTGCCCCTGCCTGCTGGGCGCTGCCCTCCTCCACCGGAGACAAGCATTCTGCTTGGTCCACTGTTGGGGTCTTGCTGTTGGATGCCTTTAGTCTGGAACCTCATCCTCGACCTTACTGCCTTGGGTGACCCTACCAGGAGTTTGAAACTCCCGACGACATCACTCTCAGAATCATTGAAACACTCAAGCCCTTCCACCATGGCAAGGCGCATTCACCAGAACGGTTTATATTATTATTCCAGGAGAGAATGTGGCCCATTGTTATTTTCCACTTTGAGCATACCTGATTCCTCCTGGGATCTAGATATGCCATATGCACACACACACAGTATCCATCCATCCATTATCTGTAGCCACTTATCCTGTACAGGGTTGCAGGCAAGCTAGAGCCTATCCCAGCTGACT
>JAOEHH010000027.1:17145645-17157338 GCA_025447875.1 Notarius cookei | reverse complement strand
AATCTGGCCGTCTCTGAGAGGAAACTAAAACTGGGTCATCGTTGGATCTTCCAGCAGGACAATGATCCGAAGGATATGTCCAAATCAACACAAAAATGGTTCACTGAGCACAGAATGAAGCTTCTGCCATGGCCATCTCAGTCCCCTGACCTGAACCCCAATGAAAACCTGTGGAGGAAAGAGAACAAAAGAGGGTCGAGGACCCTGGATGATCTGGAGAGATTGTGTAAAGAGGAATGGTCTCAGATGCCCTGCTCTGTCTCTCCAACCTGATAAATTGTTATTGGAAAGACTCAGTTCTGTTTGACTGGCAAAGGGAGGGTGTACAACGTATCAAATGCAGGGGTGGCAAAAATAGTGACACTTTTTTGTTGAAAATAATAATTTATTTTTCTCTGAATAAGTTTATTTCAATTAAAGGTTGGGTTTTGCTCATTTCTTCAGTGTGAGATGAAGCGACTTCACCAAAAGGTAGATTTTTTCTAACCCTTTTACTAACCTTTCCAAGGGGTGCCAATAATTGTGGCAGACATTGTATTTGGGTTATTTAATAAGGGTATATGATGAAACTCTTTTCTGCCTAGTTTGAGAGTCTTGCATCCCCTCAAGAATACACAGCAGAGTACACAGTAAATGCCTTTTAAATTGCTTCAAAACTGTCTTCACACTAAAGTGTCGTGGATTTATTATTGAATTTCGGTGTGATTCTCCTTTAAGTGCAGGAAAGTGCCGTCCCAGGAGAGAACAACTTTGCCAGCTAATTGTGCTGCTTGTGTGAAAGTGAAACACTGACTGATTTTCATTTTGGACCCCCAGATTTTGTGTTTGTTCACAACCTGAGGTTGCAAGCACTGTAACAATTAGGACTGTTTTAATTTCATGTTTCAGTCAGTTTTACAACACTGAATGTAACTATAAATGGATAAAAGTATGACGCATCATTTTTTAATTGATCAAATTGCAATTGCACGTTCCCGGTGGGTGTTGGACTCCGCCAAGGCTACCCCTTCTCATCAGTCATGTTTGTGATGATTCATGGATGGGATCTCAAGGTGCAACCAGGGTGAGGAGGGTGTCTGGTTTGGGAACCTCAGAATTGCATCTCTGCTTTTTGCAGATGATGTGGTTCTGTTGGCTTCTTCAGAGCATGACCTTCAGCAGGCACTGGGACAGTTTGCAGCTGAGAGTGAAGCGGCTGGGATGAGAGTCAGCACCTCCAAGTCTGAGGCCATGGTTCTCTGCCAGAAAATGGTGGCGTGCTCCCTCCGGGTTGGAAGTGAGTTGCTGCCCCAAGTGAAGGAGTTCAAGCATCTCGGGGTCTTGTTCATGAGTGATGGTAAAATGGAGCATGAGATGGACAGGCAGGTTGGGGCAGTGTCAGCAGTAATGCAGGCGTTGTACCATTCCGTTGTGGTGAAGAGGGAGCTGAGACAGAAGGCAAAGCTTTCAATTTACCAGTCAATCTACATTCCAACCCTCACCGATGGTCATGAGCTTTGGGTAGTGACAAAAAGGATGAGATCACGGATACAAGCGGCTGAAATGAGCTTTCTCCATAGGGTGGCTGGGATCACCCTTAGAGATAGGGTGAGGAGCTCAGACATCCAGAGGGATCTCAGAGTAGAGCCACTGCTCCTTCATGTCGAAAGGAGTCAGCTGAGGTGGTTCAGGCATCTGATTAGGATGCCTCCTGGGCGCCTTCCTTTGGAGGTTTTCTGGGCACATCCAACTGGGAGGAGACCTTGGGGTAGACCCAGAACATGCTAGAGATATTATACATCTCATCTAGCCTGGGAGCACCTTGGGATCCCCAGGAGGAACTGGAAAGCATTGCTGGGGAGAGGGATGCCTGGAATACTCTGCTTAGCCTGCTGCCACCACGACCCGACTTCGGATAAGTGGAAGAAAATGGATAGATGGATGGATTATTTTTGTCCATTCTCTTGAAGGGCAACAATAATTCTAGAGTCAACTCTATGTGCATAGTAAACTCCCACATGCATATCACCAGACTTGGGGACCATAAGATTGGGCTTACTCTGCAGTCCTCCTTCTAAACAGCTCATCACTTGGTCTGTGTTTGGAGAATTCACCAGTCAGAACTGCTCCACTGCAGGGATGCTGCTAAGCAATGGGTATGCCATGAGCATTGCCAAATCAAACTACTTTGGGGCCAAAATGAAAGAATATACATAGACCTGATATCCTTTATCATCAGCTATCACATGAGGGAAGGAGTGCATGCCACCATCATGGCAGAAAGCAGTTGAGTGTAGTTATAATAAGCACTTACTTTATCTCTCTGTGTTTTCGGTGTTTTTATGTGTGTACTATATCATTAAGGGCCTGCTGGATTTTTTGCAGCCTCTTGGTTCAGAGGCTCCTGTTTCTTATGTTCTTATCTTGAACACCTGGTGGTAAATGCTGAGAGAATTAAAGCTAAGTCTGAACCATGTCATTACAGCATCAGAAAAGAAGCTCTCCTCCTTCTAAAGTGCCTGGAGTCTTTTTTTTCTGCTGAACATGAGTGACTGCCTTGGATTCATCTCATCACAGTCAGTTCCCAAAAAAAGATGATATGGCTTGATATGTGTGGTGGCCTTCACATGGCCAAATTGTGACATTTGCTACATCTGCTATGTACTGTATATTTCAGAGAATAGCAGGTTTCCCTGGACTGAAATCGGTGTTATACAGGGTCACAGGCAAGCTGGAGCCTATCTCAGCTGACCATGGGCAAGAGGCTGATACACCCTGGACAAGTCGCCAGGTCATTGCAGGGCTAACACATAGAGACAAACAACAATTCACACTCACGGCCAATTTAGAGCCACCAATTAGCCTAACCTGCATGTCTTTGGACTGTGGGGGAAACAAGAGCACCCAGAGGAAACCAATGCAGACACAGGGAGAACATGCAAACTCCACACAGAAAGGCCCCTGTCGGCCGCTGGGCTCAAACCCAGGACCTTCTTGCTGTGAGGTGACAGTGCTAACCACTACACCACCATGCTGCCTGGCTATACTTTGTGTTCTTTATATCTTTTTATTAGTTCATTTAAGCATTTTAATGGCATACACTATACAGAAAGCACTGCTTTGATGATGTGATTGCATAGACAAAATTGATTAGCTCAACTAACTCCTTGCCCAATATGATCTTTACAGCTAACCAGCCAAGTGAAGGTCAGAAAACAGCTTAAATAAAGTCACTTCCATATCCCTTTGGGAAAACATATTTATGTTTTCTTAAAGTAGAGGTGTTAATGTGTCTTATGAGCAGAAAATATTTGGTCAAAACCTGTTTGTTTTTTTTTGTCATCATTTTTGGCTGTTTTCCAAAATTTAGACACAGGGTTAAATATCTCAGACCACCACATACATTTATGAGGTTTTTCAACATATTTCAACGCAAAGCTTGCATGATGCATCAAATAGGGCTCACCAATATATTCCCAAACAATTGCCTTCTAAATGGCAGGTTTTATCTACATAAAATATGTGATTTAGCCCCTTTTACACAGCCTGTTCAAGGCAGAAATCTTATACCTTTATTCGACTTCACGTTCTGTATAAAACATCCAAATGCGAAATGGGGGTCTGTGTTGTTCTGCCTCTGAGCAGAACAACACAGAGGTAGTAACAGAGCTGGAATCACCATCTGTGTAAAAGGGACAGCCGGCACAGTGGAACAGGAGTGTGATGTTTTTGAAAACTGACATTCTTTTAACATTCGTCTTGAACATCTGGCTCGACTAAAAGACACAAAGGTTATATACACCGATCAGCCATAATATTATGACCCCTAACAGGTGAAGTGAATAACATTGATTATCTCATTACAGTGGCACCTGGCAGTCGGTTGGATATATTAAGCAGCAAGAGAACAGTCAGTTCTTGTAGTTGATGTGTTGGAAGCAGGAAAAATGGGCAAGTGTAAGGATCTGAGTGACTTTGACAACAGCCAAATTGTGATGGCTTGATGACTTGGTCAGAGTGTCTCCAGAAAAGCAGGTCTAGTGGGGTGTTCCCAGTATGCAGTGGTGACTACTAAAAGTGGACAACTGGTGACAGGGTCACGGGTGTTGAAGGTTCATTGATTCACATGGGGCACGAAGGCTAGCCCATATGGTCCAATCCCATAGAAGCGCTACTGTAACACAAACTGCTGAAAAAGTTACTCCTGGCTAAAACAGAAAGGTGTCAGCATGAGCTTTTTCAGCAGTTTGTGTTATAGTAGCTCTTCTGTGGGATTGGACCATATGGGCGAGTCTTTTTGCCCCATGCAAATCAATGAGCCTTCGACACCCATGACCCTGTCCCCGGTTCATTGGTTGTCCTTCCTTGGTAGGTACTAACCACTCCATACTAGGTACATACTACTTTTGGTAGGTACTAACCACTGCATATCAGGAACACCTCACAAGATGTGCCATTTTGGTGATGCTCAGACCCAGTCATCTAGCCATCACAATTTGGCCTTTGTCCACATCACTCAGATCCTTACACTTGCCCATTTTTCCTGCTTCTAACATGGCCTAATGGTTAGAGAAACAGCTTTGGGACCAAAAGATTGCTGGTTTGATTCCCTGGACCAGCAGGAATGACTGAAATGCTCTTGAGTAAGACACCTAATCCCTGGGCTGCTCTGTGCACATTGCTCTGGATAAGAATGCCTGTAATGTAATAGTGTTATTCACTTCACCTGTCAGTGGTCATAATGTTATGGCTGATCAGTGTATACTGAGGCTATTACTTCCCTTAAATATTAATTATTTAACGGAAGTGATTACATGTTGCATATGATGCTCAACAATTTTGCTTATGATTGAAGAGTAGTATAAATGTCCACGGCTAACAAAAGCACCTCAACACTCAGTTCCCTTGAAGTCTATGCTCTGGGTATTCATATTTACGATGCATAGATACATCACCCTAGATGCCGACGCTCTGTTGTGTCACGTCACACCCCTGGTTGCAGAATGTTGGCTTGCAACGTAAAAACACGCTGGCATGGTTTCCTGTTGGTTTTATTTGGTTCAGTGATCACTAAAGCCAGAATATTGAGTTGCCTTCTCTACACCAATATTACAGAATATCTGAATAAAAGGGCTTATGCCTAGGATGTGTTTCGGGATAGGCTTCGGGTTGAAGTACTAAGATGAAAGGGCTTTTGCAGTGTTTGAGTGCTTGGACCCTTTGGTGTTACTGATTAAACCCTTCTTCATGGTAATGGTTGCATTGCAATAGGGATATATGGGAGTACTCAAGCATTAATCAAGCATGACCTGTGCCCATACAGGCCATGCCTTTAATATTGTCTATGTTCTCTAATTTTCATTTCACTGGTGTTGTCTGGGGTGGCATGATGGTGTCGTGGTTAGCACTGTCATCTCACAGCAAGAAGGTCCTGGGTTTGAGCCCAGCGGCTGATGAGGGCATTTCTGTGTGGAGTTTGCATGTTCTCCCCATGTCTGTGTGGGTTTCCTCTGGGTGCTCCGGTTTCGTCCATAGACATGCAGGTTAGGCTAATTGGTGGCTCTAAATTGACTGTAGGTGTGAATGGTTGTTTGTTTCTATGTGTTAGCCCTGCGATGACCTGGTGACTTGTCCAGGGTGTACCCTGCCTCTTGTCCATACTGGGATAGGCTCCAGCTTGCCTGTGACCCTGCCCGGAATAAGCAGCTACAGATAATGGATGGAGTTGTCTGTAACTGACCCCACCTGAAAGCTTTACTAAACAAACCCTTTTTTAATGTTCTGGACTTCAGAATTGGTGTCAAGTTGTTCAGACTTCACTTTCTAATCAAACAGAGGAGTCTGTTTATTCTGTGTGAAATTGCCTGAGCTTTGACTTGGTAATAAAAGACCAGGCATTAAGTCTAGTTTCCAATGTTTGTAGTGTTAGTGGTTACTCATCAGAGAGCTAAGACTGTGCCAAAACCCCAAGAATCCAGAGACATATTTTTTTTTAATTCTTGCAAGAATCTGGATAATGTCTGGAGCATATCTGACATTTATTTATTTATTTATTTTTGTTTAAATGCCATGATCGGAGAGTACCCAAAATTGATTTCATCATATATGGATCATAGTTTGAAATATCTGGGCAAAACCATCTCTTGATTCTGGGGTATTTTGCACAGTGTAATGACTGTAAAGACTATCACACATATTGGTTTTCGAAATAGTTGTTACTTAATTTTGAGACTAATTTTAAGTTGTTTTTAACTTTCACCCAATGTATCTGTCTGAAGTTTGTAGTCTTGTGTGTTCCATGTGGCCATTTTGTAGAACAATATCATCAGCCTGGGTGAAACCTGCAGACAATTCCTCCTGTTTGCCACCACATCAGAGGGCATACCTTTGTTTTATAGGTTAGGTTTACTGGTGTGCCAAGTTCTTTGAATATTTTGTTAATGGAAGTTTTAGCAATATAACTAAAGCAATGTCTAGACATTATTTTACCACAGGTCATAATAAAAGACATGTGACCCAAAAAAGACACTGGTTCCATATGGAAAGTGCAAATACAGTAACTCATATAATTACTGAAAAATGCTAATTTTGCTTATACTTTGCAAAGCCTTTTTATGATTAAATGGTTTCCATTAACTTTGTCACTGGTCTACACTTGTTAGCACTGGATTTTCTAAATAAAGAAAATCCCATCAGTACTATCAATATGCCACGTTGTAAGCTTGTCATATACTAACCCGTCTGACTCTTTTTACCATCAACAGACAGGTGTGGACCATCAACAACAGGATGATCGTGATCAACACCTCCCATGTCTCCTGCTGACTTCCTTTCTGTGACCCATCCAGAGAATGTGAGAGGGGGAATGTGAAAGGGAGGCAGGCCCTGATGGGTCTATTTCTGGTTGAAGCTCATCAAGAACAACATTTACATAGCACCACAATTTGGGCTTGATAAATAACCTCTCTGAAAGTGTAGGCCATCTGTAATCATCTGAAACTGCTGAGAGTTAAACTTTGACCCTGCTTTTGCCTTGGAATCCTGGGTTTTTAGCTAAGTTTGACCAAAGCTGGATCTTTGCTAACCTCTTGTATCCGATTATGCTGGACCAACGCTTGCTTTTCACATCAGATAGATGAAAGAGTGTTGTGTGTGCACATGTAAACAAGGACATATGGCTTAGTTTAAAGTGATACCAGCTGGGGCAGCTTTGCTTCAGTCTGATAAACTGCTACAAATCACACATTGGCCCTCTTTACACTTTATCTAATGATGATATACAGAGCAATTGTATTTCGGGTTCTAACTAATGAAAGCTTTAGGCTGGGATTTTTGTCTGAGAAAAGAAAATGTGTGAGATGTTTCTTATTCTAGAACGTCCATCTTTTGTGTCTGTATATTATTTTGACATGCCGAGTAAGGGACTGTCTGTCCATTCCTCAGCCTGACAAAGAGAAACTTTAGAGAGTAAGAGCAGTGTTGATGTATTTGAATGTGCACAGAGGGCAAGATGAACGTGAGGCCACAGACCTGCAGGAGGGTCTCTGCTCTGGTTTCACTTTTTTTTCTCATATTTTCCACCATCAGGGGCCACACAAACAGTAGACTGAAAACAGATAGGAATATCATGTGGTGTTGGAAGGAAAGCAAACTGACTGGCAAGTTAGGGATTCAGTTCTGTTTTTTACCCCACCAGAAAGAGACTCAGTATATGTCTCAGGGAAATGTGGTTTAGCTCCATATTGAATACCAGACAGTACTTTTCCCTGATGTTTTGAGTCTTTATAAACATTTATTCACAGGCTTTAGGAAAGCAAAAGGGGGAAAAAAATCAGTGCGTTTGTGTGTGGGGGGGTTAATAGTTAATAAGTGTAATTTGGACAGGGTAGTGGCTTTATTGAGAGTGTCTTTTTGTGAAACAAAGCATGGTCTCTTATTTACTCTGGCCCAGACAAAGCAACCTGGCAACAACATGTCCAGTTTTCACTTCACGCTGACCAGCGCTACCCTGCCAACACTGGTCACCCCTCCCTTTGTGCATTTTCCCTTTCTGGCTGTGCCAAGCACACTGGAGCTCTTTTTTGGTGGAGAGAGCGTGTCTACACACTTTCACAAAAGCAAAAGAACTTGACCCAACCCAGCACTGTCACTGATTTTATTGACTCAAACCACACAATACTGTTGTGAACCCATTTCCTCTTCTAATATCTCACTTTGGGCATGTGAAAGCTAAATTGTGTCAATGTGGATTGAAAATGTGATTGACATTTATGCATGCACAAGGGCAGTTTTTAAAAATGTGGCGATCAGTTGTCACTTTTTCACCAGTTTAGTATAGACTCCTGATCTACATTATGTACAGGTGTTAGTTTTCCATCATACACTGGCAGTTAGACTTCCAATCAGAAGGTCATGAGTTCAAATCAAAGCACTTCCAAGCTGTCACTGCTGGGCCCTTGAGCAAGGTCCTCAACTCCTCAGATGTATAAATGAGATAAATGTAAGTCTTTCTGGATAAGAACATCTGCCAAATGCCATAACTGTAAATACTGGTACCCATGAAAGTGCAAGGATTTTTTTTTTCCTTTTACTTCTTATAGCTTAAACAAGCTGGAAAATGTAATCACTTGCTGACTGTAGTCAAATGTGTGTTACCAGCAAATCAGCACCTCAAAACATTAGAATGTGTCAGTTAGTCAAGTGAGGAAAGTTGCAAGCAGGAAACAAGAACGGAATCTTAAAAACAAATGATGTTGGACTGATATCTTCCAAATTTAAAAAAAAAAAGGTGCATGCTACATTGTTGTGATTATGCACGTCATGCTGCTGTATGTATATGTGCTATCAGGGTTGCCTGACACAAGTGAAGTGACTATTGCCTTTGACCGGTCAATGGACTGTATGACATTATAAAGTTGGAACTTTAGCACGAATTCCCACTTGGTGATCTTGGTACCAGGGTAGGAAGGTTCACCAAATTTAGTATGGATACTTACCTTTGTATGGGTCACTTAATGAAAATAATAATTGGTAGAAAGTTGGAGCAACTGTTTTTTGAAACTACAGTAATGTATAGGGAAGACCAGTGTCACGTCCGATGTGCCAGCACAAGCTGATGTAATGTGACGTAGCACAGACACACAGTGGCTTGTTTAACCAACATCTTGGTGGCTTGAGTCAAAGGCAAACCGTATTGTTATGCAACACTTTAGTCCTGGTGAATGGAGATTGGATAAGGTTAGTTGAATGAAAGGCCCTGGAAGCAAGAAAAAACAAGAAAGATAGAGCTTAGACGACCACTAATGGTCATCCAAGACCTGCTTTACATTTCCTCATGTCTTCCTTTCAATCTTAAAGTTTGTGGAACTACCAAAAGTGGGGGTTGGGGAATGGGAGTGAATTGGTTTCTAATTTCTGTTTTCCCAAACTAGACCATCAACACTGATGACAATCACTGGTCCCCCACAGTCCCCTGCTGTGGTCCTCCTCCCGGATGCTTTCCCCCAAATATGCCCCCAATACAAAACATCTTGCCAATGGCACAGTGAAGGATGACATCACCACTTGGCATGCAGCGGCTGTTGGAAAAAAAGAGGAGTAATGAGGTCAAAATGGCCAAGGCAACAGAGTGTATGTGTGAATGAGTCTGTTAAATGAAGCGACAGATCAAACATGAATGAGAGGCTAGGCTTTATGTGTAAAAGAGCACATAGATCCCCCACCTCTAAAATTAGGGACCTGTTTGTGTTTTCATTCATTTTTAAGTATTCATGTAGGATAAATAGAGAGGGTATTGGACCATGGTATTCTATATCATCAAAGGGTTGAAGAAACTCGCAATTCAGTTAAATGGAAGTACATGCATACAACTTATATGTGCACACATATGAAAATATTTGTAAAAGACATTTGATATTATTTAAATCATTCAAAGCCCTGAAAGTAGTTATATTACATTGTCATATATAAACTGCCAGATCCCATGCTGTAGTCCATCCATCCATCATCTATAGCATATGGAAAATGCAGTCTGTTCTACAGGGTCTCAGGCAAGCTGACTATGGGCAAGAGGCAGGGTACACCCTGCACAAGTCATCACAGGGCTGACACAGAGACAAACAACCATTCACACCTATGGTCGATTTAGAGCCACCAATCAACCTAACCTGCATGTCTTTGGACTGTGGAGGAAACCCACGCAGACATGGGGAAAACATGCAAACTCCACACAGAAAGGACCTCGCTGGCCGCTGGGCTCGAGCCCAGGACCTTCTTGCTGTGAGGTGCCAGTGCTAACCACTACACCACCACGCCACCCCCATGCTGTAGTCATGTTAGTGTACGGTAATCAGCTTAACCCCTTTTTCAGGTGTGTTAAAGCACTAAACTGTGCCATTGGATATTTTTCAAAATCATGTTCTACACACTTGCACAAATTTCAAACTTGGCATTAATTAATTAATCTTAAGCCAGTGCTTCAATAGTAAGCATGTACCAGTCCAGGGTTCACAGTATGTTAATGGTATGCTGATAGCCCACTTCCACCTTTTCTTCATCCTGTCATATACTTCATTTTTCAAACTTTTTTTTTCTGCAGTTTTCATTTAACACCAACAATCTGGGTATAATCCCCCTATTATATCACAGGAGGTTCTTTCTTTTCATACTTACTTGCTTCTGAATAGGGCAGCTAATGGAGGGGCCCAGCAATACACAATGTTGTGGATTTCCAATTAACACATAGGGTTCACCTCATCATGGAATTATTAAGTTGTGTGCAATGATCTAACTGGCAGCTTATGCATTTTCCATGGTGCTGTCAACCACATCTTTTTTACTTTTGCACCTTTGTATTTGCAGTCATTTTCACCCATTTTCTTACAACTGGCCTATTTCCCATGTTCTCCACTTTGGTGGAGCCATCAAAACTATTAAGGAATCTCAGAGATTAGATTTTATTACTCATAGATACTAGTGTACCTCCTGAAACTTTCATTACTGAGACTGAAACCTAAAGTTTGCTCTGTTCTATTGTTCTTCCTGGTTTGAAAAGGGGGGAAGCTGGGAAAGGGGTGTGGCCAATGTAAACTGAACCCCCATAGACTGTATACATGACGACAGTGCTAAAGCCCTCTTTTTCTTTGCTATATATACAGCCTATTTAGTGATGCCCCATTGTGTGCTGGACACGCTTTGTCAGGTTCTTTTAGAGGACTTCCTTTACAAGGCACTAGCCTTTGAATATTAACTGTGTGATCACTCTTGCCACACAAGGAGCCTCCTTCGAGCCTTCAGTCAAAAAAGGCAAACTCTGGCTAAGTGCTCAGCTGTGCGCATTGTGTTGTCACTGAAGCTTGGATTGGTAGTTATAAAGAAGCTCTTGAGTAAACTCAGTGGTCTGCACTTTCAGTTTTGTTGCCTCTACCCCTGCAAAAAAAAAAATACCATCTTTATCTCAGTAGATTATAGAAACTATACTATTGCAATAAATAGGTATACACTTCCATACACTAAGTTTTGTATGTATTAATACAGTGTAATCACTATTTTTCTGGACCAAACTAAATATTATATTTAGCAGACGCTCGTATCCAGAGCAACGTACAACATACCAAGAGCAGCCTGGGGAGCAGTTGGGGGTTACAGTAAGTGCCTTGCTCAAGGCTGCTTCAGCCATTCTTGCTGGTCCAGGGAATTGAACCAGTGACCTTTTG
>JAOEHH010000027.1:14702173-14713312 GCA_025447875.1 Notarius cookei | reverse complement strand
GTGCTTTGTGTTTTCCGACGCCCGAGGCAAAATTTTGACGCCATTGGCGTACGGGCGTCCGTCAATTTCCAGCCCTGGGATGACCATTACAGATCAGGGCATGTAGTCAACTGCCAGTGGTTGCAGTCTGGTGCAAAACGTAGCATGATCAAAATACACAGATCTTCCCGGTCGTGAGATAGCTAAGCCTACTGCTGACGTAATATGAGCGACTCTGACTAGACAGTCTGGTTGTAGTCCGTTTCTGACCGGTTAGGCGCAATTTCGATCTTTTAAAAGACCGTGAAATTTCACCTGATACTTTCACAGTTCGTAGATAATCTCAACATATACAACATATTTTTTGGGGGGTGTACAAGTTCCACGTCATAACTTCGTGGGATTTAAAAAAAAAAAAAAAAATCGGGTCTATGGGATTTTCAACAGTATGGCTGTCGGCTTAGGAACGCTACCACTAGGATCGCTGTGTTTCACTTTCCCTCCCTCTGGTATTGAGAACATTTTACAGTTGATTCCATTAACTTTTTTTAATCGATTTAAAAATTCTCAAAGCTTTTTTACTTTACTGTGAGGATTAAAATGCACTAATCTCATCTGTTATCTTTCATTTCAGGCAACTGATACAGACCAGGCAGGACAGTGAGGAAGGCACTTCGGAAGCTGTAGCCCATAGTGTTGGCGCCCAGGCAGATGTACATGCCTGCGTCTTCTTCCTTGGCACGAGTGATGAGCAGCTTGTTGAGGTAGGAGCCGTCGGGCCGTGACCACACCTCTCCGGTGGGCAGCACTACGAAGCGGTGCTCTCCAACCTCGATGGTTGAATTGTACTTGCTCTCATCGCCAGGCTCCACTCTCTTGAGCCACTGGATAACAGGTTTAACATCGCTGCGTACTTTGCACTGGAAAGACGTCGTACCGCCGTAGTCTACCGTAGTGTTTACAGGATGAGTGCCTGTCAGGATGGGCTTCGAGTTGGTGCGCTCTGTAGATATAATAAACAGGATCACTACATTTTTTAAAACAGTATTAGGTTGAATAAAATAGTGCATTTTTTTTTTTTCTTTTTCACGATTCCTAAAAGTTTGTCCATTAAAAGGTGGAGATGCCACGTTTTGCACAGGCAAGAGCAAATTTCACCTCCCCCTTGCTTGGGGCAGGGTTGTGTGGAAACGTGCGTTTGTAAAGTCAGCAGGCACAGCTGGGATTTAATCTAGAGCAGATGGTAAATGAGATGGATAGAATCTTTCTAGCTCTCTGAATTTACCACCAAAACGGTAATCTTGTCATAGCTCTGCACACTAAACCAGTGGGAACAAGCTAGTAATAAAGCCTTACAACTCTCTGCGAATCAGCGGCCAAATCCCGATAATTACTCAGCATCCATTATTCAGCATAAACCGCGATATAACAATCCAAATTCATCACTCGTTTATCAAAAACTCCATTACACCACTTTATACTGAGCTCATTTTTATGTTCTCAATTTAAGTGACAGAAAACATCACTGTTGTGAACTCAACCAGGTCTTTAAAACTCCCTTTGTTTCAGGGCCAAACAAACAAATGAAAAGCAGATACTGCACATTAACCAGACACCTTTTCTCTGCCAGCTCTGTTAAACCGACACGTCATGTCTGACACATTCAGAGACAAACACAGAAGGGAGATGATGATGATGACTTACGGATGACTTCCACTTTGTAAGTGGCGTTGATTTCTCCGGCGCGGTTGGAGACATGGCAAGTGTATTTGCCGCTGTGCTCCGGCGTAAGGTTTTTCAAGCTCAGCGTCCATTTCTTCTTGCGGCTCTCGCCCACCTCCTCGGGCGTGAGCGGTCTGCTGTCCTTCAGCCACACGATATCAGGTCTAGGGTTTCCGCTGGCCGTGCACTTCAGCCTCACCGAGCTGCCCACCGGCCGAGCGATTACCCGCTTTCTCATCTTAGCTGGCTGGGTGAAGCGGGGCCGCACTGTAACAAAAGAAAGCAGGTTTTAGAACCCCGGGAAAAGCAGATTTCATGTCCTTTTTCGAAGTGCACGCATGTTGGAATAAATAATGGAACCTAATACATGATGGGGAAAGGCTAGGGCTGCCTCTAGCAAAATTGCTAATCCACTGACGCTGTAATATGAGTAATGTTAAAGTCAACGCTGCAAATTAACTACTTGACTATCAAAGCGCAATATACTATCCTTTTGAATACCATGCCCAGTGCCAATGCAGCCAAAAAAATAAAAAAATAAATCGCCTTATCCCAAGTAAGTGTTTTTGCAGGGTTTAGAGTCTGGGGTTATAGACTTTCTGAAGGCACCATGTAATTTTTCACAACGTTGATAATGTTACAATGAAAATATCTCGCACAAGAGCTGAAGCGAAGCCCTTGTGGAGGCCAATATTATTGAGCGAAGCGCCACCACATGAGGGCAATTTGACAAAGCAAACAGCAGCTGCTCTGAAGTTTTAACAGGCCGTTTTTTTTTTTTTTTGCTGGCTGTTTATACTCTCAGCAGAGTCCGAACAAACAGCAGGAAAGAACACACAATAGTGAACTCGGCCCGTCTCTCTACTGAGTGCAACAGTGCTCAGTGGGCGCTAACAGCTCAGACCTGATATCGAATCGGATGGTTGCTGTCAAAGGGGAATGGAATGCTTCCCCCCTTGCATGATACTTAAATAGCCTGCTCTTTGGCTTGTCAAATGCAATTGCCAAAGCAAAAACCTGAGTCTATAGTTGGAGAAGACTGTGATACCGGTGTAGGGTAGGACACGAGTGGCTGTGTCCTAAATGATCAAGCAAGCTATTTAGAACTGCAAGGTTTGATTGAACATAAAGCAATTGTATACCATTTCTATTTTATAGCTTTTTTTTTCCTCTCTTAAATGATGTATATCCGCCTTATAATTGCTTGCATGGGAAAAGAGCCACTTGTAGTTATAACGAAATAAGAACTCATAAAGGAAAAATAAACAAAATTTATGCTTGCTTGTTTCCACAAAACCACATTTCTATTTTATTGAAAACTGATGCGCGACCTCAAGTCATGGCATACGACTCTGAGCCCGAAAGAGCTGCTTATGAAACTTTAGCAAATAGAAAAAGAATTCCTTCTTGATCTTGGGAAACAATTACAGCTAATAGGACTAAACAGAGTTCAAAGGGAGGGTCGGAAAGCTCTTGCACCTTACCCAGTTTTCCTGACAGGTCAGTGGAGAACTCTGCATCTCCCGCTGGTCTGGCACCATCCTTCCCTGAGCTCGAGTCATCTGTGCGGAGAGAAGACGGTGTCTTTGAAGCTTACATATCAAAGCGCGTCTCTGCATTTCAGTCATTCCTGTAAACACCGCTGGTTCTGCCCTCGCGTGGATCTCATCTTAAACAGAAATGTAAATCTGGCTCGAGATAAGTCGGAGAAGTGACAACCGTGATACAGGAGCTGACAGAAGCACTATGGCCGACTTGTGATTAATTTGCTTAACGGGTGCCAAATGAAACTGTAAGGCTAAAACGATCCAAGATTTATCGTTTCGCAAGATGGAGATTTATGCACCGAGACCGAGAAGCTTTTTGGAGAGACATTGTATGATCTGGATTAAATGTTGCGTGCTGCTGTAGGAAAGAAAAGTCTCTAGAAAAGACAGAAGTTATTCAAGTCAACACAATGAAAACAAAACGCGTAAAGACTGTGATTAGTGTGCAGGCGATTCAAAGGCCTCGATTCTGTCGGGTACTAAGCTTCAAGAGGCAAGAGAGTGAAAACTGCGAGTGGAAATTCAGGGCCTTTCTGCTCCGGTTACATCCCCCTCCTGCCAGCTCATCCATTCAACACATGACTGGCATTTTCAGAGCTGTCAGCTCTTTGAACCTGTCGGCAGGCTGGTTTGATCTGAGAGTGTACTCTGTTTAATGCTCCTGCAGGAGAGGCTCCAACCTGGGCAGAGAAAAGACTTGGCCCATTAGGCTTACAGCTTCATTATTGCTCTCCAAAACCTACTCTTCCCCTTTGCTGCGCCTCATCAGCACATAGCTCTTTTGTTCAGCTTTTTATACTCGTCGGAACAATTACGCAGAAATTTGACTTGGATCGATAACAGTAGTTTCCGGGCTTGGCCGCGGACCCGCTCGACGCTTGGAGCATGTATGTTTAGTATCATTCATAAAACTTCGCCTTAAGGCCAAAACAGCAGTTTGAGGCCTTGGGTCAGAACGCGTGCCAGTTTTCAAAGTTGCAATAACATATATATACACACATTCTTGAAAAAGCTCATAACCGCTGCCTTGCTGGAACGGTGAAGCCCGGTCTCTGAGCAAAATCCCGGTTTGATTCACAGAAAGTCAGGAAAGCAGGCAGGTCTTCAGGTTTCTAAACAAACCTCGGTTTCCCTTTAATTAAGCACAATTGACACTCTGGTGAGCTACATTTCACACGTCCACCAGGCTGCAGTTCTAACGGCTCTTATCCGAGTGACGGCGCTGTTTGGATAACCTCTCCGTGTGTTTGCTTTTACATCTGCAGAAAAAAAAAAAAAAAAAAAGCCTTGTTCTACGGGAAACCTGAGTACACTAAGCCCTGTTTTTCTCCAAGATTATATCCGTCAGATGTTTTAAGGCTCAGGGGGCCTTCAAGGTGCTGAGCTAAAAAGCTAGCTGCTAGTCAGCTAGAGCGTAAATGAAGCTAACAAATTATGTCCTGATTGGCTGTGTAGAGTTCTCAGAGCTAAAGAAAAAAAAAAAGCTTAATATTTATGGTTCTTGCTACTTCCAGCGACAGTCACGTATGATCCAAGTTACTACATAACGTCCCTGCATCAACCTATAAGTAAAGATGTTCTGAATGCGGTATGCTAATTAGTCTGTCTTCGAGTCAGCAACGATAAATGAGTGTTCTGAAGGCCATATATTTTTCAATGAAAGACTCCGAAGGAACGTCAGCGTGGTGGACTTGTGTTAGCTGTTAGTTTGGCTTTGATTTACTGAATTACAGCATGTAGCTTATGGAAACCATTACTGATTTTGGTGCTACACAGCCTCATATTAACAGCCAGCTCCAAATGGTGAAAATTTATGAGCCGTGGTCACAGTGGAGACATTGCTACATTACAGACTACAGTCGTACTCCGAAATGAATAACAACTGACAAGTTGACAGATTAACTGCCTGTCAAGCGTATTTATGTTCAACGAGACGAGTGGATCTTTAAAGCACGTTTTACTTGAGGCTTTAAAGAAACAGCGTTACGTGCGATACCAAAAAGAGCACGATATGATAAAGCAATAAAGTGAAGTAGCCTAAATATCACCTCAGTCCTTTTCTGAAGTCACGACACCTTTCATAATTCAGCTCACACAATACTGACAGGGTCACAACCTTATTCCCTTGAACTTGAAACATCTGTTGGATGGATACGTCATGCAGAGGAAAAAAATTTAAAGTACTAATCCAACTATATGCTCGGCTGGTGATTCTGAAAACCGCCGTTTCCTTTTTAATATTCTCTTCGCTTTGACTTTAATTACTTGAGACTGAGTCCACAAATTAAGATACAAAATGTATAATGTAGCACCTGGGGACTTTCGAAAAGTTACAAAGAGCTATTGAAATCGTTCTCCAAGTTCCTACAAAGGCTCGGGCTGTGACTTCTTCCATAACGTCACCTTCCTATTGACTCAGAGGCAGCATGATTAGCTACAGTCCTTCTCACTCTGGCACAATCCCTGACAGTCTGCCTCTATCCTTCCTATGCCGAGGAGCACAAGACAGCTTTACTAAAGGCCTTACTCCGGCAAATAAGGACTGACCTTGCATTAAGCATTTCCTTTCCTCTTTTAAGGATTACCGGCGCAGAGGGAGAAGATAATGACTGTAGTCTATGCAGTTTTCCGCCTCGGGCTTTTAGGAATCAAGATTGTATCTGGGGAATGGGGAAAGTCGGCAAAGGTTTGGGATTTGTCTCTCAAAGGTATTACAGCACAATCATCGGAGGGCACTGAAGAAAGAATAACAGGATATTTTTAGGTTTATGCAACCTCACTTCATAGCGAGACAAATTCAGAAATCCACCGTGACCTTGACTGGGATAAAGTGGTTACTGAAGATGACTGATTTTGTTGTTTTTTTTTTTTTAAGTTGCATTTCCCTGAACAACATTTGTTTTTCTGAATTAAAGGTATTAAAAGCACAAAGTGTGCATTTCAGAAATGAACAAAGTGTTCTGGCGAATCAGAAACCGTTACAAACACCAGGGTCTGTTTGATTCAGCAGAGGACCAAAAATTTCTGACTGCATATCCATACTCCAGCTCAAAACGTTATCTACAAGGTCATTTCAGGGGAGTTGGGAAGTCATGGACTGAGACAAAACAAGTACACCCAGTTGGCTTTGGAAACACATATTCTTGTAATTACTCCGCAAGGAAGTAATGCTGTCTTTATGCATGGCATTGTTCGATGTGCAAGATTCATGTCTCATGCTGGTAGTGGTTTGATCACAGGCCAGAAGCCTGCGTTAGAAGTTAGTCTATGCTGCTTTGCGTACAGGCATTTTGGACACCAACTGGTCCTTGTACAACAACGCAAGAGTGCTTGTTTCAGACCCATCCAGTATATAACATTTTGCCAAAAGGAACATGGCGGAAAAGAAAAAGCTGCTTTTACATGGGCACTTGCACCAGAGCAAGTTGCCCTGGTGCAACTGCCCGTCTGAACACGATTTGTTATGGAGCAATTTGACACCAGTGGGTGCAACTTGTTCCACTTTACGAGGTGATAGATAGATAGATTGATAGATAGATAGATAGAAAAAGGAAATAGTCAGAAGGACAAGGAGAGAGAGGAAGTCATCAGAAGGACGGAGATGGATAGATAAAGATGGGAAGTTAGAAAGACAGGGAGACAGTGACAGACAGGAAGAAAGGGAGACAGGCAGGTATTCAGAAAGACAGGGAGATGGTGACAGTCAGGGAGACAGAGACAGGAAGTCAGAAAGACAGGGAAAGAGACAAAAACATGGAGATAGTGACAGGAAGTCAAAGTCAGGGAGACGGTGACAGGAAGGGAGACAGAGTCAGAAAGACAGGGAGACAGTGACAGGAAGGGAGACAGAGTCAGAAAGACAGGGAGACAGTGACAAAGTCAGGGAGACGGTGACAGAAAGTCAGGGAGACGGTGACAGAAAGTCAGGGAGACGGGGGGACACTGACAGGAAGTCAGAAAGACAGGGAAACGGAGACAGACAGGGAGACGGTGACAAAGACAGACATGGGGACGCTGACAGGAAGTCAAAAAGACAGGGAAACAAACAAAGACAGGGAGATGGTGACAGGAAGTCAGAAAGACAGGGAAACAGAGACAAAGACAAGGAGATGGTGACAGGAAGTCAGGGAGACAGACAGGATGTCAAACAAACAGTGACGAAGTCAAAGTCAGGGAGACAGTGACAGGAAGTCAGAAAGACAGGGACGGTGATAGGAAGGGAGACAGAGTCAGAAAGACAGGGAGAGAGTGACAAAAAGGGAGACAGAGTCAGAAAGACAGTGACAGAAAGGGAGACAGAGACAGGAAGTCAGAAAGACAGTGACAGAAAGTCAGGGAGACAGAGACAGGATGTCAGAAAGACAGGGAAACGGTGACAAAGTCAGGGAGACAGACAGAACGTCAGAAAAACAAGGAGACAGACAGGAAGTCAGAAAAACAGGGAGACAGGAAATCTTGGAGACAGTGACAAAGTCAAAAAGACAGAGACAAAGACAGGGAGACTGTGACAAAGTCAGAAAGACAGGGAGACGGTGACAGGAAGTCGTCAGAAGGAGATAGATGGGAAATAGAGACAGGAAGTCAAACACGGAGATAGATAGATAGATAGATAGATAGATAGATAGATAGATAAGCTGCTTTTACACGGGCACTTGCACTGGAACAAGTTGCCCTGGCGCAACTGCCTGTCTAAACATGATTTGTTCCGGAACAATGCGACACCGGTGGGCACAACTTGCTCCACTTTACAAAGTAGTGCAGCCTGTTCTGGAATATCTTATTCCTGTTTACCATCTAAACACAATCGGTGGCAAGTAGGAGAGCGTACACATGCGCGGTAGCGTTCATCCAGGTCATTTTCATCCAGACAAAACTATTTTTATGAAAAAATTCAGTGCTCAGTTCTTCTTGATTTCCTTGTCAAACTTCTCTGCCTTTAAATGATGGAGTCAAGCGATTCTCAAGCCAATCGCAGTGATAATTGGACTAAAAGTTCTTCTTACCCTCATCCAGTTGTGAGGAGATGCAGATATCCAGTTGGATTTGGAGAAATCGGGCTGCAGTGAGCTGATTTACTGCCCAATCACAGAGCCTTTAAACAAACAAACGAGCAGCGAGAGGACGATAAGCACGTCAAAAACAAGCTTCTGATCTCCGATTTGCAAATGCACACTTTTTACCTGTCTAACCTCCGGTTTGCCACCAATCGAGAGTGAGCACGTAAACACGAAGGAAAGTGGGCGCAACTTGTTCCTGCTGCCCGTGTAAAAGCAGCTTTAATGTAGTAACTAGTCCTTTCAGCAAACATCACTCAACACTTGTCTAAATACTAGACTGGGTAAAGATGTGCACATTTCACTATGCTTTCTAATCCCAGCCTTAGTCAGCATAGTAATGGCCACTCGGATGCATTTTGTTCTCCTTAAAACCTTTCACAAGGTAATGTAGGACCCCATGCTGATGTTCTCACAGCAGTGTTTAAGAAAGCAACAACATATTATCGCTAGAGGGCCGTACTGTCAGGCCTCGGCGAAAATACACGGCAGGATCGAGTGTTAGTGAGACATGTAACAGACTGCCTTTTATGTTTATATCCATCTTCAATCGATTCTTTTAACACCATGACATCCAGTTATCTTTCCCCTACCTAGAATATTCTCTTTTATATGCATCTATTATTACAGAATACAGGTTTTAACCGTGCAGTCAGCGAGCATGTGGAAATTGGGCAGTAAATGTCGACCCAGATATATTTTCGTGGTTTACACTCCACGAGTTAAGTATCATGTTCTGCACATATCTGCAGTAAAAGTTCTCGATTGGCTTCGGTCTTTGCAAAGCTCAGCACGCAGCAGCAGTTGGAAAGCACATTTTCTTCATGCCTTTGTTCGGCGGCTGCTTTATATCGTGTTTGCATTCGTTTTTACACGGCGGAATATTAAAGGAGGGAGATTTCTAAAGATGGGTATCGATGGGATACTGAACAGACGTGAATAAGGTTTAGGGAGGAGTGTTGTGTGCACTGTACAGCAGGTCCAGCTCGAATTCAAAAGTTCATGCGTCTCTCCGTACTGATAGATGGACTAATTGAGTTAAATATCAGGTGCATCACAAACACATTTGGCATGAGACAGGAGGAGACTGGTGGTATTTCTGGGCGCTGGACACTGCCCACCTGCTTTCGCTGACCCCCTCCTATTCACCCATTCGCCCCAGCTGCCTGCCTGTAACTCTAGCAAACATCAAGGACAGGACGGAGCTTTACCGAATTAACATATCTCGGATATTGATTGCACCATGCTCCCTTTGAAACGGACACCTCTGCCCCTGCAAACTCGACTCGTTCTGACCAAATTGTTTCGGAATTAAATGACGCCTTAAAAAAAGGTGTCAGTTACTTGTCGAGAAAAAAATTAATTTAGTGAAGCTTACCCAAGTGCTAAATTGCAGCCTGCGCGCTTAATGAGCTTTAAAAAGCCTTTAAAACATGGTGTAAAAAATACCAACGCTTCTTTAAGGAAGCACCGTTATCCTTCCAGTCGGGTACGAAGTCGAGGATAAAAAGTGGTCATTTTGTTGAAGTACCTTATGCTATACTTTGACAAACTGAACTACTGTGCAATGTTTTATAATCACTGTTTAGAGAACCTTTCCTAAAAGATCATTTAGTCTCATTTCAGTTCTTGGCAAACACCAGATTGTGATTCATGGATTATAGCCTCCAAACTGTTGTCGAAGTCTGTAAGGAGTCTGAGCTACTCCAACATTTTAATCAACAATACAAACACAAAGCAAAAAAAAAAAAAAAAAATTGATTTTGCGTCTCGAGGTCATGCCAATGAAAACAGCTTTGCAGAGAAATCACGAGTGTATTGCTCCAGGACAAGTCTTATAAAGAAGTCTGAAGCTGGTAATACCCCATGCATTCCATCAACGCATATTTTCATCGGTGCTGTGCGGATGCACAACGTTCACGTTTGAAGATGACGGGAGGAGTTGAGAGAAAGAGAGCTGGTGCCAATTCACCGCCAGCCACTTTCTGTCTGACAATCAGCAACACATGTCCAAAGACTTACTCGCACTCCTGAATCATGTGCCCCTATTCTCATATTGTACGGTTCTCAAGTGTTACACAGAGATTAAACAAAGTTCGAGGTTTATATACCACATCAAAGAACATCCTGGGAAAAGAAAAGTCGGCTACGTTCGTTCCACCACAGTGGTATATTTTAATCTTTCTGTTACAATGTATTATGTAGTTGTGTTGGTTATGGACTTAACGCAATCCCAAAATGTGTGGAAAAATATTTTCCACCCAGCCTTGATTAAACAATTCTCGCAGGCTTCATTTCCAAAGTTCAGATTTATACAAGGTTAAAATGTGTAATTACGATTGGCTCTAATCAAAATAAAACATTTATTATAAAAGTCAAACAGTTTGGTACAAAAGGAAAAAAAAAAAAAAAAAAGTTGCAGTAAACACTGCCAAAAAAAAGCTTCAGGGTCTCAATCGATACTGCTTCAGCCTTGAGCTCGGTATAATGTGCAAGCTGATAAATGCTGTTTATTAAGAGCAAAACCATAACCAGTTTTAGCCGTGTTAACTGAAAGGCAATAATGCACAACGAGCTAGAGACCGTGACTAAAGTCACAGGAATTTGCGCTAGCTGTTACAAACTGGGATGTCTGGTCACTGTACCCTATAGATCTGGAACGGTAAGAGATAGAGAATGACGGTTAATGAGGAAAAGTTGCGGCCTGCCGCCCTGAACAAAAAACAAGAAGACAGTCATCTACAGTATATCCCCTACCCTAATTATATACCAAGTTTCAAGATATTATTTGTCACATTTTTCAAGTTCTGCTGCAGGAAACCAACCCTACCTCTTTA